>BQNB010073350.1:0-32148 GCA_026074375.1 Tanacetum coccineum
TGAAAATCCTGAGAAAGGGGATCTCGTTGAAAAGGAAATGAATGATAATTTTCCACACGAGTCCCTAAATATGATTGCCCTTAATGATGATAATGAACTCATGTTGTTTGCTGATATTTCAAACTACTTAGTGGGTATTGTGCTTATTAAAAGGATGTCATCCCAGCAAAAGAATAAAATTTTCAAGGATAATAGACATTATTTTTGCGATGACTCCTATTTGTTTAGAATCTATGCTGATCAAATAATTAGGCGGTGTGTGGATGGGAAGGAAGCTATGGATATTCTAGAAGCTTGTCACCATGGTCCCACCGATGGACATTATGGCCCTAACTACACCGCCAAGAAAGTTTTCAATTCTGGTTTCTTTTGGCCCACTATATATTGTGATGCCTGTGACATGGTCAAACACTGTGACGCATGTCAAAGTCAAGGAAAAATATCACAAAGGGACAAAATTCCCCAGAATCTTATTCAGATTTGTGAGATCTTTGACGTATAGGGCATTGACTTTATGGGGTCATTCCCGTCTTCATGAGGGAAAAAGTATATACTCATGGCTGTTGATTATGTTTCCAAATAGGTTGAATCCAAAGCCTTACCTACGAATGACTCCCGAGTAGTTGTGAAATTTTTGATATAATTATTTTCTAGGTTTGGAACCCCACGAGCCATTATTAGTGATTCAGGTACACATTTTTGTAAGGATCAATTTTATAAGGTGCTTGAAAAATATGGTGTTAAACATAAGCTTTCTACCTCGTATCATCCTTAAACTAGTGGCCAAGTAGAGGTGTCTAATCATGGTTTGAAAAGGATTTTAGAGAGGACAGTAGGTGAGCATCGTGCTAAATGGGCTGATAAGTTAGATGACACTTTATGGGCTTCCCGTACCACTTTTAAGACTCATATGGTGTTAAACATAAGCTTTCTACCTCGTATCATCCTTAAACTAGTGGCCAAGTGGAGGTGTTTAATCGTGGTTTGAGAAGGATTTTAGAGAGGACAGTAGGTGATCATCGTGATAAATGGGCCGATAAGTTAGATGACGCTTTATGGGCTTCCCGTACCACTTTTAAGACTCATATTGGTTGTACTCCATATAAGCTTGTATATGGTAAAGCATGTCATCTACCTATTGAGCTCGAGCACAAAGCCTACTAGGCCTTAAAGTGGACTAATTTTGATCTTAAGACTGCGGGTGATCACCGAAAGGTTCAATTAAATGAATTAAATGAACTTTGAGATCAGGCCTAGGAGAATTCTTTGATCTATAAGGAAAGGCCAAAGAAGATTCATGATTCAAAAATCAAAAACCGAGAATTCCATGTCGGTGATCGTGTTCTTCTTTTTAATTCTATATTGATGATTTTCTCGAGAAAATTGAAATCTCGTTGGTCCGGGCCGTTTACAATTACTGAAGTGTTTCCTTATGGCACCGTTGAGTTAGCCCAACCCAACAGTCCCAACCTAAACGAGCATCGGATCAAGCACTACTACGGAGGGGACATCATTTCTTTGGATGTCCTGGATCTCCGTCTTTTCCCCATAAACAATTCGGGGATGAGTCAAGCTAGTAACTCGCTAATAAACAAGCGCTTCTTGGGAGGCAACCCGTTTTATCTATCTATTTTCATTTTTATTTTGAATAAGTATGATACAATATTAGAATAAGTGTGGAGGAGTGTTTCTCTCCTTGTTGTGTTTCGTAGGTATCCGTTTTTGCTCGCAGGATTCCCCATGATCGTGAAGACTACCATGCTTGTTTTCAATCCTCCAACACTCGGCCTCCGATCAATTGCATGATTATATCTAAAGAAATCTTCTATCCTGATCATATATGTATATATATATATATATATATATATATATGATATTGCTTCCCTTTTCACACTTGGAATTTTTAGCATTTGCCTTTTTCGTTCCTAAGTGTGGGGGTAGCACCCAATATTTTTTGAACATTGAGGCCAATGTTTAGTTCTAAGTGTTGGGGGGGGGGAGATTTCTATCGAAATGATCATACTTGTACTTGCCTGTGTCCCACGCAACCCCGTTTTAACCAATATATTGCTTTATTTTATTATTAAAAAAAGAGAGAAAAATGATATAAAAATGTGTAAAAATAAGTAGGCTCGTAGGCTAGAACAAGGGAGATTCTGACTTGACCGAGTATTGCACTTTTGATTTCCCCTTAACTTTCGAGACTAAGCGTTTGCAAGACTTTAAATATTTTTGCAAGGAACAAAAAATGATAGAGCTGAATATAAGTTAGATGCTAAGCGTGGAGTAGTTGGATCTCTTTAGAGCTCATACAGATTAATTTTGGCTTTTTACTCCCATCAACTAAATAAACGCAATAAAATAATCTTTAATAAACTACGTTGCACGGTTTTTGCAATTTTTAGTTTTTAATCTCTTCTTAGAGGATTCCTTCTAATGAAAGTAAGGTATACATCGAGGTTTTGTTAGTGTTGTGGGAAATAGGCTACCGTTTCCTGTCGGCTCGCTACCATTCACTCAGAAGGTAAAAGACCAAAAGACTCGAAACTTGGCCATAATAAAATGTAATAAACTAAAGCCGAAATAAGACTATTGTTTCCTGACGGTTCATTCCCATTGACTCAGTTGTTTAAAGGGTGGAGGTAATAATAATAATAATAATAATCCAAGACCGATAAAAGTTTACTGTTTCCTGACAGTTCGCTCCCGTTGACTCAGAATTCAAAATGATCGAGGAAATTCCCGAGGTCAAAATAAGACTACTGTTTCCTGACGGTTCACCCCCGTTTTCCCAGTTGTTTAAAGGACTGAGGGCTAATAATGCTGCAATAATAATAATAATAATAATAATAATAATAATAATAATAATAATAATAATAATAATAATAATAATAATAATAATAATAATAATAATAATAATAATAATAATAATAATAATAAAGCCAAATTTAGACTCTGGGATATCTAAATAAAGCCTCCGTCTCTGGACTCGTAGTTGAGTTGTTTCAGATGAAATTAAAAGGATATCTCCTAAATCATGTTAAATTAGAACCTTAATGTGGACCTTGTTTTCACCAAATCGGTTCTCTAGGAAAGGATTTCAAACTAATTATTGTTTAAACCAGACATCTTTATAATAAAAAGACCATAATCTATTAAAATAAGTATTCTCATTCACATTATGTTTTCCCAAATAAAATCCTTAGAGGAATTAGAAAAGGAGCAAGAAGTAGCTACGCTTAGCACAATTACAATTACGAGTAGTGTTAGCATCTAGATTTATATTTTAGCTGTGATTTCATTTTAAAGCTTGGTTTTGGGGATTGGTGAAAATCGAGGATGATGATCATTATCTCCTGGAGACACACAGCTTGCGTGTTTCCCGTTTTAAAGCCTTTTATATATTTTGAATAAAATTTTAACTTAGTTTATTATTTATTAATGAATAAATGGTTATAAACGGGGCGTTTTCAAAATAAACAATTTTTCTTATCCCCCATTTATAAAAACCTTTATGTTCTTGTTTAATGTGAGAGGTTATTAGTTAAGGGGGGTTAAAATATTTTCTTTCCCAACAACGTGTTGAAAAAAACATTGAGTAGTAGTGTGGAGGAAATTTTGATGTGTGCGTAAACACACATCATTAATTATAACCTAAAACACACTAAAATGGACTATAACCATAAAAAAGTGAAATTTTATATTGCAAATTGTTTGGTATGTGTTATTATGTCTTGCAGGTACAAGGTTTGAAAACGAAGCAAAAACGGTGATTTTCGAATGAGTTTCGACAACATTTTTACGTTTATCGAGATTCAAACGAAGTTAAAAAAATTCTCCGAACACTCCATTGGAAAGAGCACGGAATTATGAGTTCGGTGGTACCTTCCTCACCTTTTGAACCGGTCCAAATATTCTTATATGAACCTGTCAAATTTCTATTTGACCCTTTTGTAATAATAAATCCGGTTTACCTCATTTGCCCTTAAAAGAAACTCTTTGCATAATATAATAGAGAGACACTCCAGCACAGCTAGAAAAGGGGGTAACCCTTGTGTCTATCTACCGCGAGGTCAAGACTGGCTAAGGCCAGTTTTTGCAATCAATATGCTCCACTACCACGTCAGATGCCACATGGCCCACTCCGGTAGTGACAGGTGGCAACCTAACCTGACCCGTTGACCTACTGACGTCACCTGATGACGTGTCATGTGGGTCCTACTTTATGACACGTGGCAGCGGTTGTCCAATGACAGCTTGCCACATGGCGGTTCTGACAGCTCATTATGTGCAGGTGGCGGCTAATGATTGTACGAGGTTGCAGAGGTGGCAGGTTGGCTGGCCAATAGGAAAGTGACACGTGTACACAGTGACAAGGTTCCAGAGTTGGCAGACGCGTGATCCGAGGATTCTAGAAGCCAATTATTGAGGGAATTTTATTGGTGGAGAGGTGATGACTTGGCTAATTGATTGGATGAAAGTGTCTTAAATTTGCTGGCATCTTAGAGGACCTACGAAATGACCAAATTACCCCTCCAGCTTTGGGCTATTTATTCTCACAGTTTCTCTCATTGTGGACAACCTTTCTTTACTACATTCCACACATAGATTTAGCTTATTTTATATTAGACTAGTTTTTGTAAAAGCTTCATAGCTTAATATTTTAGCTTATTGTACATGTCTTTTTATTAATGAATATGAAGAGTTTTTATGGTGTGACTTGAGCTTATTTCTTTTTCTTGTCATCTATTATTTTTCATCTCACTTTTCTAGCTTATATCCAAATAAGCTCGTTTATAGCTTATTTTTGGATTATTGAGATTAGCTTTTATTCGGATAGCTTAACAATAGCTTATTCAGCTTAGCTTAATTAAAACACTTTTGGTTTTAAGTTTTCGAATACGCTTCAAAGAGCTTATCACGACAAGCTTATTTACCTAAGCTTAATTTTTGAATAAGCTAGTAGCTTATAGCTTATTTCAAATAAGCTCTTACCACTTAGTTTTCATCTTTTAATTTTCTATCTTATCTTATAGAATCGGATAGCTTATAGCTTTTAAATGTCGAAATAGCTTAAATTTCGACCTAAGCTTATGGATTAAAGTTTATTATATTAGCTTATAGATCTAGTCCTTAAATATACCTAATCCTCATTCACTTTTCGAAGAGAACATCTTAGTTTTCGGTGGATTTAGATTTATTAATAATAGATCTTTTGTTTTCATTTTCAATCTAGTTTTCTATATTAATAGCTTATAGTTTTTAGCTTGTTCAATTAGCTTTTTGGTTTATTATTTTAGATCTATTCCTTAAATATACCTAATCCTTGTTTACTTCTCGAAGTGAACATCTTAGTTTTGGGTGGATTTAGATTTATTAATAATAGATCTAATGTTTTCATTTCCGCTCTAGTTTTCTATATTAATAGCTTATAGTTTTTAATTTCATCTCTAGCTTGTAATTGATATATTGTTCATATTAACCTTGATTGTGTTTTGATGCTGATGGAACCATTCCTACATCTAAGGCGTGGAGCTTAAGGGTCTTATAAGCTAACTTTATTTCTAAAGTTTAAAGCTTTTATAGTTTTTATAAAGCTATTTAGTATATAAAGTTTACAACTTAATTAAATAAAATCTAATAAAGAAGTAAACTTTAGTGTTTTATTATAAGATCGGGTGGTTTAGTTCGTCTCCATTTCGTCAAACAGGTTCTACTTTCTTACCTTTTTCAATCCATAGTAGTTTAATTATTAGTTTAGAAAAAATATTTTTATGATAATTGTTAATTTGATTGATGCTAGTTTAGTAGTAATGATTAGTGAGTAGATTATTATATGCTTGTTAAGTGAGTTGTGACTAGAGAATTAAGTGTGAAATAAAGAGGATTGTTGATTAATAATTTTCGAATTATTTAGATTTCTTTTTGGTTATTTTGACGGGCAAAATCCGTTAGGATAATCAAACATTAATCTAGTAATTTGTATCAAAATAAAGGATTGTTTCAAAATAAACCAACGTTGTGAGAAAATAGTTTTTTAAACGAGTACTAATTCATCAATTAAAACTCTCTTTTAGATCTTTTAGCTTAATATTCCTTAGTATTAATCTTTAGTGTAGCTTTTAATTCTATAAGACCAACCAAAAATATTTGATAATTAAGCATCCAATAAAAGACATCAACGTAAATTTCTATTCATTTCTCACCATGAACACGACTCCGGAAGATTTAATTATTACTTGTACTCAAATAATTCTTTTATCTAACGGGAAATACTATATTATTACTCGACATGTTTATGACGTATTAGGAGTTTTATCGAAACTTTTGTGAATAATCGAATAATTTTGTATGAAACAAGCTGTTGCGATGGCTTCAGGATAAAGAAATAATGGTAGGATTGCAAATGTAAGCATAGTTCTTGTAGCTTCGATTAAGGTACAATTTCTCCTTTCCACGAAACTATTTTGTTGTGGCGCTCTTGCAATAGGAAATTGTTAAGTAGTTCCGACCTTATCAAAGAACTCAACAAGAGTTTTGTTTTTAAACTCAATACCATTATCAGTTCGAACACGTTGAACTTGAAGCTTAAGATTCACTTGGGTTTTCTTAATAAACGAAATGATCACTTCTAAAGCATCATCTTTTGAATGCAAAAAGAATACCCATGTGTACCGTGAATAATCATCGACAACAACTAACTCATATCGCTTTTCGTTAATACTTTCGACACGCATCGGTCCACACAAATCCCTATGAAGAAGATAAAGTGGCTTATTTGTAGCAAATTTTGTTTTGGACTTGTGATGTTTCTAATGAATCTTCCCTTTTTACAAGGTTATTGATTGTGGCAAAATATTAATGAGAAAGACGTTGATGCCACAACCAAGATTGAGAAGAAGAAGCTTTTGATGACATCAAATAACGTCTATTTTATAGCGTCATTTATTCCATCTAAATTGCACGTTTTACATTATTTATGCATGAATTGGTACTTAATTACTTATATTAGTTATTTGCTTATTCTTTGACGCGCTCATGTCTCGCTTGTTTGATTCGTCTAACTAATAATTTATTCATAGCTGGGAGGTGATTGGTTACTAAGTAGTTTTATCAAAATACGTCCCTCTTTTATGGTTACAAAAAATTAAGGGAATAATATCAGTTAACTTCGCGCTTTGACAGAATCTTTATTCGAAGCTTGGGAACGTTACAAGTTGTCGATTGACCAGTGTCCTAATCATAACATGTTACCCATCACTCAAATAGATACATTCTATAACGGGTTAACTTTGAGACACCAGGATACAATCAATGCTGTTGCGGGAGGCACCTTTATGAAAAGGCGACCTGAAGAGTGTTATGATTTAATCAAAAATATGACCGCTCACCACAATGACTGAGATACCTCAACTCAAAGGGGCGAGTCATCTAGATCGATCACTTCTTCATCTCCTGAGCTAGCGGCCCTTATTCAGCAAATTGCCAAAATGAACAATAATTTTCTAAGAATGAACCAATTCAATCAGCAAGTTAATGTTGTTGATCTAAGTTGCGAGACTTGTGGTGGTCCACATCATTATTTCAAGTGTCAAGCCGTCGATGGTTTCACTAAAGGGGACGTATATGCTGCTACGGGGAACTACAATGCGGGGGGTAACTCTTACCAACCTCAAGGAAACCGTAATCTCTTAAGCTATCGTTCCAACAATTATCTTAGGCCACCCGGTTTCAATCAAGAAAATAATTCCAATTAGAATAATCAAAACTTTCAGAACAAGAATAACCAAACAATGCCGTATATTCTTATCTAGGTTATCACGAAATCAAGGGTTTACTATCAAAACAACGAGGGCAATTTTTAACCAAGGGAATAATTATTAATCAGATTCTAGGCTTAATAAAAACAATTGTTAAAATTTCAATCAAATCAAGCTCAGGACGAATTTTTACCAAACTCTAAATTTTCATTTCTACATATGAGTTATTAAGACAACATAGGATTGCGTCTGTTCTAAGTTTCAACTTATCTTAGGCACCGGTTTCTATAAAGAATATTAAATCCAATTAGAAAAATACTATATTTAATTAAAACTTTCGGAACAGGAATAACCGGAATCCGTATTCTAATCAAGGTTATCCGAATCAAGGGTTTAATCAAAACAACCGAGGGCAGAATTTTAACCAAGGGAATATATTATAATCAGAATTAAAGCTTTAAATCATATCCAATGTCCCCAAAGTTTCAATCAACAAATCAAGCTCAGACGAATTTTCACCTAACTCAACAATTTTCCATCTACATATGAGGTTATTAAGACAACATATGATGCGTTGATGCTAAGTTTCATTGTATTAGCAATTTAAATGATGAAAAATAGGAAAAATCACTTAATGAAACGAACCATGGGGTGCGCTTCCTTAGCCAACACATTCCTAACCCTAAGGAGTTATTATGAGTAATTCCACAGGAGTGGTATTAACTTTGGTTGGACCCTCAGCTCCAGCAGCACATAATTTCTTTTCTTCTAAGGACGGCTGGACGAGACTCGGAGATGCCATGACCCATGTGCAACATTTCAGTTAGGATGTACCGCCACGGAGTCTCATCTTCGGTAATCTAGCCAGCTCCCGCTTCTAAATCGAATGAGATCCCTAAGTGAAATCCTCACCAGCCTCCTATTCCTTATCCTTTGAGGTTGAACAAGGATAAGCTTCAAGAAAAATCTGATATCTAAATTCATAAGTTCTTGTAGATGTTCAAAAAACTACACTTTAATATCAGTTTTGCTGAGGCGTTAGCTCAAATGCCAAAATATGGTAAAATTTTGAAAGATCTCCTTACTAATAAGGAGAAACTTCTAGAATTGGCTAATACTCCTCTTAATGAGAATTGCTCAGCGGTCCTCCTTAAAAAGTTACCCGAGAAACTTGGAGACCCTGGGAAATTTCTTATTCCTTGTGATTTTAGTGAGCTTGAGGAATGCTTAGCCCTAGCCAATCTAGGTGCCAGCATCAACTTAATGCCTCTATCTGTTTGGAAAAAGTTAATGTTGCCTGAACTTATACCCACTCGTATGACCTTACAGTTAGTTAACCGATCGATTGCTTACCCGGTTGGTATAGCTGAGGATATCTTTCTGCAAGTGGGTAAGTTCAGGTTTCCTGCTGACTTCGTTGTCATTGACTATGCCTCGATCCTAGCGTTTGTCCCCTTATCTTAGGGAGACCATTCTTGAGGACGGCCCGTGTTCTAGTCGATGTACACGGAGAAGAGTTGACTCTTAGAGTTGGTGATGGAAACATAATCTTTAATGTTGAGAGCACTTTGAAATATCCTCATAAGCATGGAGATGAGTGAATCAATCAGATTTATATCATTGACACTACATGCGAGGACCATTTTCACAAAGTGTTAAATGTTCAGAAATCGATTCATCCTTTTAGTGGCAGTCCTACTCCTTCTTCCGATCTTGTTATCGCGTCTCTTTCCCCATCTCTTACCCCCTTCGGGGATAGTGACTTTCTCTTAGAAGAGACAGAGACACCTTCTTACACTAGATGATTCGATACACCTGAAATTGATTATGGAATATATGTTTCGGTAGGGATATATTATTTTTTCTTGAATAACATTTATTAAATGGGTGATCCCACAAAAGATATCCCTCCTAAAGAGCTTAAAATAAGAAATCATAAACAGACTAAATCTCCAATAGAAGAACCTCCTGAATTAGAACTTAAGGACTTACCTCCCCACCTCGAGTACGCATTTTTAGAGGGAACTTCAAAGTTACCTGTTTGAATTATCCCTAAAATAACTTGAAACAAAAGGGAGGACATGGTTCAGCTTATTCTCTATGAGGATATTTTTTTTTTTGCATTGGACCTTGTTCCAAATCAAAAAGGGTATCGAAACCCTTGGATTATCTTGATCCAATTTCAAAAACTTTCGATATGACTATCACAAATCCTTTATTTGATTTCGATTCCGAATTTACTTTAAATTCAGCCAATCCTATTTTGATATTCAGAATGAGGAGAGTGATGAGTCCGAAATGGAGACTATAATGGAACAGGTGCAAATTTATAGCTCACAAAGTACCGCACAAATCCCACCTTCATACGAAAAGTTAAATTTTGATTTAACCATGCCTAGCCTAATCCTTACCTTCTCACAATTTTGTTATGACACTTTTGGATCTCATTGTGTTTTTGACATACTTGGCCCGAGATTATTATTCTCTTTATCGTACGGTTTTGGCCTCGTCTTTCTTGAAAATTTCTCTAAACTTCACTCATTAGATTTATTTGATTCGGGCGACGAAAAAGAAATATTTGATCCTGGAATAATCGTTACTAACGTCGACTCAAAAGTTGGAAGAAATTCCATCAGATATTGAATCGTCATGCCCTTTTTACTTTAATGATTATCTAAATTCATAGGCGAGTCAAGCTAGTGACTCGTTAATAAACAAGCGCTTCTCGGAAGACAACCCATGTTATCTATCTCTCTATTTTTATTTTTATTTTGAATAAGTATGATGTAGTATTAGAATAAGTATGGGGGAGTGCTTCTCTCCATGTTGTGTTTCGTAGGTATCTGTTTTTGCTTGCAAGATTCCTTATGATCGTGAAGACTATCGTGCTTGTTTTCAATCCTCCGACACTCGGTCTCTGATCAATTGCATGATTATATCTAGGGAAATCTTCTATCCTGATCATATATGTATATGACATTGTTTCTACTTTCACACTTGGAATTTTTAGCATTTGCATTTTTCGTTCCTAAGTGTGGGGGTAGCACCCGATATTTTTGAACATTGAGGCCAATGTTCAGTTCTAAGTGTGAAGGGATTTCTATCAAAATGATCGTACCTGTGCTTTTCTGTGCCTCACGCAACCCCATTTTGACCAATATATTGTTTTATTTTAATATATATAGTAATATTTTGATATAAAATTGTGTAAAAATAAGTAGGCTCATAGGCTAGAACAAGGGAGATTCTGACTTGACCGAGTATTGCACTCTAGTTTTCCCCTTAGCTTTTGAGACTAAGCGTTTGCAAGAATTAATTTTTTTTTGCAAAGAATGAAAAACGATAGAGTTGAATATATGTTAGATGCTAAGCGTGGAGTAGTTGGATCTCTTTAGAGCTTATAGAGGTTAATTGTGGGTTTTGCTCCATAAGCTAAATAAACCGGATAAAATAATTTTCAATAAATTAAGTTGTATGGTTTTTACAATTCTTAGTTTTAATCCCTTCTTAGAGGATTCCTTCTGATGAAAGTAAGGTACATAGCGAGGTTTTGTCAGTGTTGTGGGGAAATAGGCTATCGTTTCCTGACGGCTCGCTCCCGTTGTCCTCGGACTCTAAATCACCAAAACAAAAAAAGTTAAGTAGTTTGTCCAGTTTTTAAGAACTGATTGCTTTACAGTAAGTTATAGAGTTTAAAAGTAACTTTTAAAAAAGTTAAGGCCAAGTTAGTTAAAAGACCACAGGTTTTGAAATTTGGCCATAATAAAATGTAATAAACCAAAGCCGAAATAAGACTACTGTTTCTTGACGGTTCGCTCCCGTTGACTTAGTTGTTTAAAGGATGGAGGTAATAATAATAATAATAATCCAAGACCGATAAAAGTTTACTGTTTCCTGACAGTTCGCTCTCGTTGACTCAGATTTCAAAAATGTCAAGCAAATTCCCAAGGTCAAAATAAGACTACTATTTCCTGTCGGTTTGCTCCCGTTGTCTCAGTTGTTTAAAGGACCGAAGGCTAATACTGCTGCAATAATAATAATTATTATTATAATAATAAAAAAGCTAAATTTCAACTCCGAGGATATCTAAATAAAGCCTCCGTCTCTGGACTCGTAGTTGAGTTGTTTCAGATGAAATAAAAATGATATCCCCTAAATCATGTTAAATTAGAACCTTAATGTAGACCTTGTTTTCATCTAGGAAAGGATTTCAAACTGATTAGTGTTTAAACCGGACACCTTGATAATAATAAGACCAAAATCTATTAAAATAAGTGATCTTATTCAACTTAATGTTTTCCAAATAAAATTCTTAGAGTAATTAGGAATAAGGGAGCGAGAAGTAGTTGCGCTTACACAATTAACATTTATGAGTAGTGTTAGCATCTAATTTTATATTTAGCTATGATTTCGTTTTAAGCTTGGTTTGTGGATTGTGAAAATTGAGGATGATGATCATTGTCTCCTGGAGACACCCAGTTTGCGCGTTTCTCATTCATAAATCCTTTTATATAATTTAAATAAAATTTTAACTTAGTTTTTCATTTATTTATTAATGAATAAATGGTTAAAATGGGGCGTTTTCGAAACAAATGACTTTTCTTATACCCCTTGATGAATACCTTTATGTTCTTGTTTGATGTGAGGGGTTATTAGTTAAGGGGGTTAAAAGATTTTCTTTCACTACGTGTGGGACCAGCAATGGCTTAGTGTGGGAGAATTTGATGTGTGCTTAAACACACATCATTTTTTATGTTTTTAAAATCATAAAAAACACACTGAAATGGCTAATTAAACCATTAATTGTGAAATTATGTTTCAAATACGTTAGGTATGTGTTATTATGTCTTGCATGTACAAGGGATTGAAAAAAGCAAAATGGTAGTTTTCGGATGAGTTTTGACGACATTTTCACGTTTATCGAGATTCAAACAAAGTGGTAAAAATTCCCCGAACACTCCATTGGAAAGAGCACAAAATTACAAGTCCGTTCTTGGTACCTTTCTCAAATTTTGAACCAGCTCCAAATTATTTTTTTATGGACCGGTCAAATTTCGGTTTGCCTTCTTTTAATAATGCCCGGCCCATCTCATTTAGCCCTTAAAAGATATATGATTGCATTCATTATTATAGATAACACACTCTAGCTCAGCTGGACTGGAAAGGGGGTGACCCTTGTGTGTTTCTACCTCGAGGTCGCTGGTTCGAGTCCTGCCTTGGCAGGTTTGGCAATTCACCCCAATGTCACGTCGGATGCCATGTGGATTCACTCAGGTATGTAGGATCTGTCCCTACACGTGGACAAGTGGCGGAACCGAAACCAGTTGAATACGAAGTTAGCAATAACGTTGTTCTATGCGACATCCCACTTTCTGCCACGTGGCGGCGACTGTCCAATGACAGCTTGTCACGTGGCGGTGGCTCTAATGTGTCATTAAGTGCAGGTGGCGGCTAATGATAGGTACGAGGTGGCAGAGGTGGCGGCTAATGATTGGTACGAGGTGACAGAGGTGGTGGCTAATGATTGGTATAAGGTTGCGAATGGCAGGTCGGCTAGCCAATGGGAGTGTGCCACGTGTACGCTATGACAAGAATGTAGAGGTGGCAGGTACGCGTGATCCGAGGATTCTAGAAGCCATTAATGTCAATCATTGAGGGAATATTATTGGTTGATGGGAGCTTATGTGGCCAAATGATTGGCTAAAATGAATCAGTGTTGCTGGCAAGTTACTAGGACGCATGAAATGACTAAAATGCCCCTCCCGACATTGGGCTATTTAATCCCCCACTCATTCACTCATTTTTCAATATTTCTACACTTTTCTTTCTACATTTTCACACATAGTATTTAGTAGCATATTTTGTATTTAGTTTAGTTTTTGTAAAAGCTCTTGTAGCTTATTATTTTAGCTTATTGTACTTAGCTTATTATTAATGAAGATGAAGAATTTTTGTGGTATTACTTGAGCTTATTTCTTTCTCTTATCCTCTTTTCTTTCTTTTCTCTTCATTCTAGCTTATATCCAAATAAGCTTATTTATATAGCTTATTGTTGGATTATTGAGATATAGCTTATTGTTCGGATAAGCTTTCCAATATTTTTGGTTTTTAAGCCCTTGAATAAGCTTTATATAGCTTTTTTCGATAAGCTTATATAGCTTTTAGCTTGTTTAATTAGCTTTTTGGTCTATTATTTTAGATCTAGTCTTTAAATATACCTAATTCTCGTTCACTTTTCGAAGAAAATATCTTAGTTTTGGATAGATTTAGATTTATTAATAATAGATCTAAAGTTTTTCATTTTTAATCTAGTTTTCTTTATTAATAGCTTATAGTTTTTAGCTTGTTTAATTAGCTTTTTGGTCTATTATTTCAGAACTAATCCTCAAAATATACCTAATCTGCGTTTACTTTTTGAAGTAAACATCTTAGTTTTAGGTGGATTTAGATTTATTAATAATGGATCTTATGTTTTCATTTTCGATCTAGTTTTTTATATTAAAAGCTTATAGTTTTTAGTTTCATCTCTAGCTTAAAATTGATATATTGTTCATATTAACCTTGAATGTGTTTTAATGTTGATGGAACCATTCCTACAT
Source organism: Tanacetum coccineum (assembly GCA_026074375.1). Classification (NCBI taxonomy): domain Eukaryota; kingdom Viridiplantae; phylum Streptophyta; class Magnoliopsida; order Asterales; family Asteraceae; genus Tanacetum; species Tanacetum coccineum. Next base: position 14,360 of record BQNB010073350.1, read on the forward strand.
CTAAGGCATGTAGCTTAAGGGTTTTATAAGCTAGCTTAACTTCTAAAGTTTAAAGCTTTTATAGTTTTTATAAAGCTTTTTAGTTATAAAGTTTACAACTTTATTAACTAATTAGTTAAATAAAATCTAATAAAGAAATAAACTTTAGTATTTTATTAGTTTATAAGATCGGATGGTTTAATTCGTCTCATTTCATCAAACGAGTTCTACTTTCTTACCTTTTTCAATCCGTAGTAGTTTTAGTTTAATAATTAGTTTAGAAAAATATGTTTATAATATTGATTGTTAATTTGATTGATGCTAGCTTAGTAGTCATGATTAGTGAGTAGATTGTTATATGTTTGTTAAATGAGTTGTGACTAGAGAATTAAGTGTGAAATAAAGAGGATTGTTGATTAATAATTTTCGAATTATTTAGATTTCTTTTTGGTTATTTTGACGGGCAAAAGCCGTTAGGATAATCAGACATTAATCTAGTAATTTGTATCAAAATAAACCAACGTTGTGAGAAAATAGTTTTTTAAAACGGATACTAATTCATCAACTAAAACTCTCCTTCACACTTAATGATCTTTTCGCCTCACTTGACAAGCATATCCTTTAGATATATCTTTTCGATCTTTTAGCTTAATATTCCTTAGTTTTAATCATTAGTATAGCTTTTAATTCTATAAAACCAACCAAAAGTATTCGATAATCAAGCATCTAATAACAAATATCAACGTGAATTTCTATTCATTTCTCACCGTGAACACGACTCCGGAAGATTTAATTATTACTTGTCCTCAAGTAATTCTTTTATCTAACAGGAAATACTATATTATTACTTGACATGTCTACGACGTATCACATGCCACAGGCTTTTTTGTATTATAATATTGACTTCTAAAAAAAATTGCAGATGGTTATTGCTATATGAAAAGCGACTTAGGTTGTGGGAAACACAACGAGCAGCCTGACCTTGGTTGTCAGCGGTTCCAAATGGGGTGTCAATCTGCTGGGCGGAAGGTTATGTGCTAGTGTTCCATTAAACGCACAGACACTGATGATGTGAACAACGTTGGGGTCAACCACAATTTGCATAGCCATTCTGCACCGTCTACTTCTGTTCATACCCAAAGTTAGTGTCTTTTTCTTCCTTTTATTTTTCAGTGCCTGTTGTTTCCTATTGTTGTGGGCCATTTTTTAGAGCTTCTTCTCTGCCTCATCGAAACCAAATCTTGGGAAGTATTACTCTTTTTTATATAAAAGCATGGTGTTTATATTGTTGATTAAAAAGCATTAGAATTTGTGTGATTATGCAGGTCGATTGCAGTGTTGGCGTATGTGCAGGTTCTCTCTCTCGGGCCCTGCTGTTGGTGGAGAAGGCGCATGTCCAGAAGTCAGCGAGCGATCGCTCAACAATGAATATGATCATAGTAATGGAAATGCATACCAGGTATAATATGTTAAAAATTTTAAACAACTTTGAAAAATAGTGTAGTCCTTTTTTCTGTGTTTCGTTAATTGAAGTAATTACATGTAAAGCTATCTCTAAGGAGTCTGGCACGTTTAATAGAGATCTACTCTTAAACAACTTTAAAAAATAGTGAGGTCCTTTTGCTGAGTTTTGTGAAGTTTGGGAAACCTGTTGCTGAATGGACCGCTAGGTGTTTTTTACACTAAGTAAAAAAATATTTATTCTCATGTTATGTTTTTTAGTTATTTATATCAATTGTTGTAAGATCGCGGAGTAATAGGTGGTTCGATCCCTTATGAATAAGCCTTAGCGTCCATGCTCGGTCTCTTCAAAAAAATTTAAATGTAGAATACTATGAAGTAGAACCGATTAAAAGGTAGACCCCTATTGAACGTGCCAGACTCATACAACAGTAACCCTGCCCAACCTGGAAGTTTTAATAGATCAAACTGCATCACCCATTTCTTTCTTAATAAACTGAGAAATTAAAAAACGTGAATGTGAAGAATGTTGATTATTCGTCAGCATTTTTTTTACCCCCAAATGCGGAAAAATATTAGTGCAGACTTATATTGAAATGGATCTTAATGTGAAGATGCTTACTGTTTATCAGGTCTTCAATCCTCTCTTGGGCATGGTGGGTTAAGCATCACAACAACTCACAACCTATCAATGCAAGGCAACAAGCACTGATTGACATATTAATTCAAAAGAATGAAGTTCTTAATTGAGAGTTGGCATTTATCTGAATTATCAAACTTTGATTGCCAAGTACAAGGGCATGGTGGTTGGCATTGGTGATGTATGTCTATTTTTTAACTGTTAATCATGGTCTGGAACGTATTGATTGTTTATGTTTTTTCCGTTAAAAACCCATACTCGGATGATTTCATGACTTTATGTGAGTTTGTCGAATTTGAGTACTTCATTGCTAACAAGACAAGTTCCTTCAAATATGTGACACATGCTGTGTTGTTTATGTAGATTACTAGAGATACTAAAGGAGTTGTATTTGGAGGTCTACTAAACTGATTTTGCGAGCCACTTTGAAACTAAAAAGGCTGATAAAGAAATTGTGAAGTATTCTGGGATTGTGGAGAAAACAAATTTATCGGTCTGCCATAGTCGCCTTGCAGGTTAACTTCCTATTTAAATCCCTTCATTCCTTTTAATTAATGAATAATGTATGTCTGAGCTTATCTACTATAATATAATAGAAATGCAGATCCTAGACGCTATGGTGTTTGTACAGGCCGAAATGTTGTTCTTTCTGTATCTGGATCACTTACAGTTATTAATGATGGTGTAACGACATGCTTATCCATGAGGTATTCATTTTAACCAAATTATAAAGTGTCACATACAACTAAGCCAAAGTAGATTAACTTTTGATCATATTTGCAAAACAAAATCCATTTTTTAATGTAAGAATATGGCTTTAATCTATGCCAAATTAAAAGATGATGATCTATAGTAGGTAGGTCTAGCTGTTGTGAGTGTGCCTAGAGCCTCATAGCTAGATTCTTGGAACATTGAAATCACATTATCATATGTTTACAGGGTGTTTGGGATTACTTATTTTATTTGCTTTTCTATTTAGCTTTTTTGCTTATTTTGAGGTGAAACAGTCGGGTTTGTCATGCTTCCACAACAGTCGAGTACTTGAGCATTAATTCTTCATTTTTAATCTTACTTGCGGATTATGTGGTTGCATTTTCATACAACATGTGAGCATTTATGAGGTTGTTTGGGGTTGCTAATGAGGTTTGTGCAATATAATGAGGCTACTCTGGTTGAGATGAAAAATAGTAAACAACTGAGATCGGTTAATAGAATTGGTCAAAGGAAAGTAAATGCACTTAGGAAAGGGCAAATTAAGATTGACATGGAAGCGAGTGAGAATGCAGTGAAAGAGTATTTTTTAGCTTTTGGTGGATATGTGTGAGCACAAACTTGCGCTGAATATGTATTATAGGTAACCGATAATCACTTACACTTCATGTTGAAAACAAATTACTTGGAAGTATTCTAGAGAGAAGTTAGAGAATGAAAGGATGGTGGATTGCTATGTGTACAACCAATGTAACAAATGACATACCACATTACTTTTCACATGAAAAGGGTTTATATACCCACACAACTGAATGAGACGTGTGGGCTTTTGACTTGGACCGGGCTCGGGTTTTGTTGGACTTTAAGTCTGTTAGACATATGATACATAATTAAATAACAAGCTCAGTATTCTAATCTAGCCTATTACAACATTACATAAATGAATTACCGAGACCTAATATTCATAATGAACAAACTTGCTTGTTCGACTTAATATTTTGAGGCTAACAATCTCCCCCGAAGTGAGTTCATTGTGACACTCCTTCATGAGATCAATGAGATTGCTTTTGTCATTAAGCTCATATGGTCTTGGTCTCTGTCTTCATTGTAGGCATGTTCTTTCATGCTGAGTGATCATTGATCTTGAGCCTTAGTCATTGTCTTTTGACTTCGTCGTTTAGTCTGATATCTTTAAATCTTTATCCTTCAGTCTTAGCCACCTTGTGATCTTGTGTCTTGACCAACATGTTCATAGTTTGAATTATTTTGAAAGCTCTCTAATAATCTCCCCCGAAGCTTGGTTTATGAGGAGGGATCTTTAATATTAGTGTTTGCGGAAGTATTTGTTTTTAATTCTTAAGCTTTCTTGATTCTTGAATCTTGATGCTTATAGTATGTCTTTGTAGTTTGAGCATGAACATGTGGTAATGAATTAGAATCTGTTGGAATGAGGCTACAACACCATTGTTTGTACCTTCATTTGAATGTTAGTGATAAACAGCAAATATGGACGAATATGGCTTAGTCATTCGTCGAGATTCGGTTGCATTAACCTCTGGTTCTGTGAGGACCATTTTATAGTGTAAATATTGTACCTATGATCAGGTAGGTTCAATTTGGAAGAAGCTCCTTGACAGGGTTTCCAGCTAAAAGCTAACACAAATGTATTAGATTCGCCATGCTTGCTTGTTCTCAATATTGGAACGTCTCAAAGCAGACAACACGATATGAGTGAATCAGATAGTTACTATCTTTCTGATTGAGTCGTCAATTCATTTACTGGACCAAATCAATATCCATTTGACATAAGCTTGATTTATATAGAATCTCGCAAGTCACCTACCGCAGAGCTGTTTGAGGTTGACTCTGGAAGGATTTCCATTCGTCACTGTAGATTGCTAAAGAGCATCACTCTGAATGCTCTGGCAGAATCACAAGGATAATGCGTAGGACTCTTGTTAACAGCTTGTGAACTTAATGTTGTTAAACAATTATTTGTCATGGAATGTGTCCTAATGAGATTTATTTATTGATCTCTTGGCTCTAGACTCGATTAGTACGTTTTGGTTTTAGTAATCGGAGGCTGGAGCAGACTGCCACCTATTCAATGTCTACTAACTCGGAGTCAGAAAGTCAATATAAGTCGTGTGTATCTCCGTGACAATGAGGACAAAGTAATCTATCATCATGCGTTGAGAGAAACTTGATATGCTGGGAAGGGTTGTGCATTTTGCACCACTGGAGGTCCATTGAATGGTCTTGTTCTTCAATACCAAAATTATCTTTGTGATCTGATAGATTATGTATTGACCCTGTTTTGCCCTCTAAAGTGTTTTTGGATGGGCTTATTTCTTTTCACCCTTATCATCCATTTCTTTTTATTCTTTAACCCCTTCATTGCTTACAAGACGTTCATTACTTACACCTTGTTGTGATCGTTCTAGTGTTGCTCAACTTAGTCGCTTATTCTGTTTCTCATTCATCTCTAATCATTCTAAGTCAAAGAACTCTATTTCACTAACTATGGATTGTCCTTGGGTAGATCCCTCTGGTTCTGGTTGGATCATAGGACTAATACCTAACCTAACCACCTTATGACTTCAGAATCGTCGTGAATTAAGATGTTGTTGGGTATAAGATCGTAACCATAAAACCTTTTCCGAAGAGTATAAAGCACTTTGAGTCGTTTAGATCACTTATTATTTTCAAGATCACATTTTAATTACATTTCTCCCCTTATTTTAAATACTAATTCACTTAGGATTTGAAATTTTTTATTTGTTTAATGTGTTTAAAATTTGTCATGAAAATCCCATGGGTAGAAAATGTTTTAGCATGAATTATGTGGAACTTTTTTTCTTGCTCCCCCTCAATTTTACATATGTTTGACACCAAAAAAATGATACCAAGTTGTAAAATGAATATAAAATTAAGGTTGAGACAGTGTTGAGCACACAATTTTGAAAGATTATGAATTGTCATTGAAGAATTCTTGAAAAATTATGCTCAGACACTAGATCATCTTATAACATACAATCTATTGAGTAGTCATTATTATTACTGAGTTGTTATTAAGATTTTTTATAATGTTTGAATACATAAAAATTATAGTGAGATGATGTATCCAAAATCATTAAAACTTTGTTTTTCGAAAAACTCCCCCTCAAAAATAGAACCAATTGTAATATTGTCGTCTTTTAAAACACCGTGAGGGAAGGAGTGTTGAAAACACAATTTTGAAAGATTTTGAATTGTTATTGAGAAATTCTTGAAAAATTGTGTTCAACCTTTTGAAAACATTTTATATTTTATACTTAGAAGACCTTCTCTTTCTAACTTAAGGGTTAAATGCACTTATGCCGTTTCACTATACTTTCTTGAGCTCAAAACTTTGAATGTCTTGTAAGAACAGCTCAAGACTGAGAAAAGTTGATTTTCTCGTTGTTAGAATAAGTTATCTTTATAGATGAACTTTCCCTTTATTTAAAGTCCGGGTTATGTACTGATATTTGCACATAAGCTATAAAGAAAAATTAGAAATGGCATGTTTTGAAAGCATTTGAACTTGTTCGAACTTCATTTACACGCCCGTGCCGATGTTAATCAACATTTCTAGGTACGTAAATGTTATCAATTCCAAGAGACATGTTGAGAAGATTCTTTTTGGAAATTTTTGATTTTTTGATTTTGTATTTTCTTTTTGAAATTTTATATTTTTGTATTTGGTTTTATAGGTTTTATACTTTTGTATTTTGCTTTTCTCAAAAATATTTACAAGTCGATGTTTGAAGAATATATCAAGTAGATTCATTTGCCAGAACCTCTAGTCCTGCTAGAGCCAAACACCTCATACTAATTCGTCTGACAAGATACTGAAACCTATATTTGGGTAAGGCTTTAGTAAACATGTCAGCTAATTGGTATTCAGTTCTAACAAAATAGAATTCAATTATACCGTTTTCAACCTATTCCTTGATAAAATGGTAGCGAGTATGGATGTGCTTGGTACGAGAGTGCTGCACGGGGTTGCATAAGATTGCTATGGCAGACTAAAAGTTGTTTTTTTATTTATTAATTATATAATTATTTGTATTTCCTTAAATTTTTATAAAAACCTTAACTTATTTGACTATATTTTTGCTTAAACGAAATTCACTAGACTTTTAAAAATAACTTTTAAACTTTTCATTTTCAACCTAACTTTTCTAAAATAGAATTTTTACATTATTCTTAACTTACCACTTAAAATCTAAACCTATCTTAAATTACTAACACAAAAATACATATACGTAATAATACTTACACATTTAACACGGAAACGCTCAAATCTCAATTAATCATTTCCTTGTCACTCAAAAGTGAACAAAATGAACACAACCAATTTCACCACCATTCCAATCTCATTGAGATAGTCACACTCAATAGATTGATTACCAATACCTCACATAACCCCACATAAACTCATTTAAACACACAGAATCACATACACCATATATTGCAACAGGCACATAAGTCAATACTAACTGTAGGATCCTTATTTACACTTTTACTTCATATTACGAACCACGAATCGAACCAAGAAAAGAGATAAAGAAAGATTGAGTTATTTTTAGAGAGAGAAAGAAGAGAGAGGTTAGAGAGAAAAGAGAAAAGATATTATTAGAAAAGAGAAGAGATATTTTTCTAAGAGAAAAATATCTATATATACCCCTACACATTTAATGTGACGCGCGGGATATTTAACTAGGACTCGGGCTCGGGTTTTGCTTGGGATTAACCCGAAACATATACAATATTAGATTAACTATCAAGCCCGATTCCCGATATTATTCTATTACAACATTAACTAATTAAATGACCGAGACTCGTACACGTAATGAACGAACTTCCAGTTCGGCTCAATATTTTGAGGCTAACAATCTCCCCCGAAGTGAGTTCATTGATGACACTCCTTCATGAGATACATGAGATTGCTTTCGTCGTTTAAGCTCATGTGGTCTTGGTCTTTTTCTTTGTTCTTTGTTGTAAACTTGTTCCTTCATGCTTTGCGGTCTTTACTTTTGACCTTTATCATTGTCTTTTACGTCTGTGCCATCTTGCGATCTTATGACTTTGACCAACATGCTCATACTTTTGCATTATCTTGAAAGCTTTAAATCAGAGTTAGCGGAAGTCTTTGTCTTTAAATCTTGAGCTTTCTTGATAGATTGTCTTTGTAGATTGAGCATTTGAATGGGATTGAGGTTGTCGTTACCACCGTTTGACCTGCAGGTTTACGTTAGTGATAAACGAGAAAATTGATTTGAAAATCAATCGACGTGTCACTCGTTAAAGTGTTTTTGTAACACATTGAGAGTTTTAAGCTTTTTATCAAAATTCATCAACCGTCAATTCATTTACTGGACCAAATCGATATCCAGTTGTCACAAGTTTGATTCATATAGAATCTCGCAAGTCACCTACCAAGAGCTTGTTTGATGCTGGCTCAAGCAGGATTTCCATCTTCATTGTGAATACATTAGTATCACTCGGATGTTCTAGAAAATATCACAATGATATTGTGTAGGACTCTTGATAACAGCTTGTGAACCTGATGATGTTCAACAAGTGTTTGAAATGGAATGTGTCCTAACGAGATTTTGATTGATCTCTTGGCTCTAGACTCGATTAGTGCTTTTTGGTTTTAGTACGCGGAGGCATGAGAAGATGGCCACTATTCAATATAATGATTCGGAATGAGGATGTCAATAGATAACGTGTGTATCTCCGTGACAAATGAGACAAGTTTCTGTTGAGAGAAACCCGAATGGCTGGGAAGGGTTGTGCATTGCATCCACTTGGGTCCATGATGTCTCGTCTTCAATAGTTCAGCAATCAATTGTGTATTTTGATCAGCATATGTATTGTACCCAGTTTTTGCTGTAAGTTGTTGTGGAGGGATTCTTTCTTTAGACCTTTTTATCCATACATCTTTCTTTTTCATTCTTCAACGCCTTCTAATGCTACAAGACGTCATCACTAACACCTTGTTCTGATTGTTCCAGTGTTAGCTCAATCTTAGTCGGCATTATTCCCATATACTACTTCATCTCCAATCATACATATAAGGACTGTATTTAACTTTGGATTATCCTGCGTAGATCTCCGGTTCTGGTTGGATCATAGGATTGTTTCTACTATCCTAACCAACCTTATTTGTGGGGGGGGGGGGGGGGGGGGGGGGGGGGGGGGGGGTGAGAGGGGGGGGGGGGGGGGGCTTCAGAATCGTGTGAAATTAGATGTTGTTGGTATAAGATCGAACCAATAAACCTTTTCTTTATGTTCAGCACCATTGAGTCGAATAAATCATTTTTTAATTCATGTTCTCCCCTTATTTTAAATAATATACTCTTAGTTTTTGAAATACCTTGTGATTAAATATGTCTTGGAAAATTCTTTGCGGAGAATATATCGCATGAAGGGATTGGCATTTTGGATAAGTTTTGATACAATAAGCAATTGTCATTATTGTTGGATCCGATGAACATTAAACTTTGTTTTTCGAAAAACTCCCCCTCAATAATAGGACCAATTGAAAAATTGTTGTCTTTTGAAAACATTGTGAGGGTTGGAGTGTGGAACACATAATTTTAAAAGATTATGAATTGTCATCGAGAAATTATTGAACACACACATGTGTTCCGCCTTTTTGAAAAACCAGATGTTAGAGGACTTCTCTTCTAACGGTAAGGGTAAGCGCACTGAAACGTACACTATCCTTTTTCTTGAGCTAAAAACATTGAATGTCTTGTAAGAATAGCTCAAGACCGAGAAACGTTAATTTTCTCGTTGTGAGGATAAGTTATAAACCTTCCTTTATATGAAGTCCGGGTTATGTACTGATATTTGCACATAAGCCATTAAGAAAATTAGAAATGACATGTTTTGAAACTATTTGCAAACTCTCGCTCGAACTTCATTTACACCCCGTGTCAATGTTAATCGACATTTGCTAAGCAGTATAATGTTATCAATTCCAAGAGCCTATGTCGAGAAGAATCTTTTGGAAATTTATGATTTTATGATTTTGTTATTTATTTACTGTTGCCTCAGTATTGCTATATGTGTGGTGAATAGTAATTCTAACTCTTGTCGTGATGTTAGCTGTCTTGACTGCTAGAGGAACAACTTTTGGAACCAGCTTTTGAACTTGACGGTTCATTGCTGTGGTCTTGAATTCCGAGTTCTGAACGGTTATGATCAGAAGTCATTTGATGAAGAACGAGGCCTGAACTGATGTGAACAGACGTCATTGCCATGAAGACCGAGGCTTGATCTGCTGCGATCAAACGTCTTTTGAACATTGAGGAACGGGGCCTGAAGTGTTATTTTCAGCAGACGCCATTAGATGTAGCTCATCTTTTGTGAAACCATTTTGGCATTGGTTTCTTAGATATCAACATTTTCTGCAACCACACTCTGGATTTTCCTGCTTTGCTTTGTATAGTGCTTATCCTTTAAGTTCAATTCTTTGTTTTCCGCTTTGACCATTGAATGAATGTACCTGCCCTCTTAAACCCAGAGTTTGTTTGCATGCAGGAATTGAGAGATATTACATTTGAAACATGTGTGGTGTTCTTTTACTTGCCGTGCCAAGAGTTGAGTAGCTTTTCCAGTTGGAAACCACTAAGAAATACAGTCTTGAGAATTCTACCCGTTGGTTGCACTTAAGAACAAGATCTAGGAGTCCTTGTTTTCTCAGGGACAGGGGTAGTCTTTTTGGTGTGAAAAACTATGTCCTTTTGGGGATCAGTTTTCTGGTTTTTTAGATTCACTTGTCTTTTCAATGGGCACATATCTCTTTGTTGTGTTATGTGATTTTGCGTCCTTATTCTGTGCAGAAGCACGAAGATTTAGCTTTGAGAGGTATTCTAAGACGCATTCAACATGATTTGCACTATAAAGCACCTTTTTGCATGTTAGGGACATTGCAAGTCATTGAACATTCAAGAAAGGCTTTGTTTCCTATGTTTCCTAATGAACATCTCTTGTTTGAACCCGCTAATCATTGATGCTTGCAATGCTAGTTTTGGTTTGCAAACTTAGCAGTGTTGGGTAATCTAGCAGGATCAATATACTAGTTTTCCATTCACATTTTTGTCTTTCTGAAGTTGTGCACTTTTCTTATGCTTTTCTAGGTAGTAGTTATGAACCATGTCATTTGAGCCTACAAATTCCCTTGGTGACTGAATGACTCCTGCTTTGGGTTATTCCTAGAGGGGCTAGGTGCCAATCACATGGGGTTTCGGAATGCTTGTTTTCTTAATCTGAGCAAATTCTGTTGAGTGATTGTTTATAACAAACCATCCGACACTTTAGTTTTATTAACGGAACTGTTCGTTTGAACAATTCTCATTTCAGGAGGAATTTAAAAAAGGAGTCGGTTTCCTAAAACTTTTGGTTTTGGATTCGTTGAGCATCTGGTTGTCGAATTGACCCTGCCAAAACATTTATCCTTAAAACTATCTATATATGATATAACTACAACAGGATCAGGAATTCGCGAGTGCAAGAGACCGGAAGCAGTATAGCGTGTTCCCGAGGTCGTTATGTTCCCAACGAGGGTGGAATGGAAAATCGAGAGACGTATTGTGCATTCGTGTTGAATATGATAAGGAATGATGGGCACTAATACTGAAAAAGCAAATGCCTCATATAAATAAAACAAGGAAATAAGCTGGAACAAGCATAAAAGCTAGAAATGGTAAAAACACTAAAAACTTGAAGGCGAAAACACAAATAAGCTCAAACAAGTTGTAAGACAAACATAAATTAACTAAACCAACTATAAATAAGACAATACAAAAAGCAAAGTAGCTATATTAAACAGATAAACACAAAGTACTACAACAATCTAAACAGGTTTTAACTACCAGTACTAACTTGGAGTTAGTACTGCTAGGCTAAAGTTAGTACTGTTAGCTTAAGGTTAGTACTGCTAAGCTAACAAGACTCAAAGAATTAATAAATAAGCAAACAAGCTAAAACAGAAGTTCACCTAACCTTAATAAGCACTTAGTAATTGGAATAAGCAACTAGAATAAACTAAAATGATAATAAGCTAGAAAAATAAATGTTAAACTTTAAAATTATTTTAAAAAGGAAAATAAGTTCTATGAAGACAGCAGACAAAATGGGCTTATCTTCGCTAAAAAGCTAAAACCAATCTTTAAATATGGTGTTGTGTTTTGTTTTTTTTTTAAAATAATAAGTGGTGAGCTAAATTGAACTACCGTACTACCAGTACTAACTAACAGTACTAACTTGGAGTTAGTACTGCTAGCTTGAGTTAGTACTGCTAGCTTTAAAATCCAAGAAAATGAACCAGCAGTACTAACTTGGAGTTAGTACTGCTTGTTCTAAACACCCCTTAAAAAGCATTTTTCTTTCAAACTAATTAAAAACAGATTATCTATTAACAAAATAAGACACTTATAAGCAATTTTAATTAAGAATATGCATTACAATAAGCTGATATGGCCTAAGCAGTGTGACTCAAAACGAACTGTTTTAACAAATAAAACTAACTGTACTTATGCAAAATAAGCACTAAACATACTGCATAAAACATCAAATAAGCCGTTTACAAATCAATAAGAAAACAAATAAATAAGAAACTTACACACCCTTGCTCAAAAAGGGTCAAACAATGAATTATAAGCTAGTGAGAGTCCATAAGCCATCCAGAATGGTTATCATCCATAACAATAAGATGTGGTATATTTGAGTGTGGATATTATGATTTTCTCTTAAACTACTTAATTTTTATTTTTACTTAATGAAATACAGCTTATGAGTAAGCTGTGGTGGAACTTTTTGAAAACACAAAGCTAATATGATTAAGAAACTTAACATGGTATGTGTAAATTGACTAAAAACTTCAAACTTGCATTATCTTTGAAAGTGATACAAAGCTGAAAGTAAAAAGCTGTAAATGACTTTGAAATTTAAACTAAGATTAAAAACTGAAATTTTTCTTAAAAACTAGATTCTAAGATTATATATATGAACTAGATGCCTCAAAGGCTTACAAAAGGCTCTTATATATAGCCGAAGTCTTCAACTTGCAGCTTGTGCTTCTTTGTAGAGATAGAAACAAGTGTGCTTGTTGTGTGAGACAAGTCTAAAGCAAATTCCAGCCTTTAATTTCTTTTGTGCTTCTTTGGAATCAATCTCAGCCATCGAAATGCTTTGGGAATGGAGAGGGATTGCCAACATGGCATTTATACAACTGGGGGGGTTAGTAGGGTGGATGAAATGATTTTGGGCCTTTAGGGTGAGAAGTGGTTTTGCCTGGAGGAAAGTATGGGATGACATACCAGTTGTAATGGGTTTGTTGGCTGAAAGAGGTTTTAAGTGGAAGTAGGCAGCTTTTGGTCCTCATGTTGTATATCTTTAAATGTAATTCTCTACCCGTTGGCAACTTGATCCTCAGGCTTTCTTATAACATTGTAATAACAATTTAGGACTGGCAGGTTTAGCCCCTTTTTTTTAAAGTTGTATTTTCTTCATTTTGATGACTTTTGACTTGCCATTTCCATTCGTGCTTGGATTTGGTGTCTTTGCTTTCTTTATGCTCCTTTCTGTTGAATATTCCGTTTCCTGCACAATACAAATGCAAACATACAAATACAATGTATTTTTGGTATGTTTTTATTCTTTTAAGTTTGTTTTTAATGGAAGGTGGTATGTGTAATTAAGCACATACCATCGAACAACAGATGGTTTATCAAACTGAGTTTCCACATACTTTCCTTTGCATTTCTCAATGAGTTTTTCAATCACTTATTGCATATGTTATGACCCCCCCCCTTTTTTGTTTGCATTTGCGCTGTCAATTTTATGTATTTCTTATATGTTTCACGTTCTTTTTGAAATACATTTGATCCGTTTTCTTTGGCAAAACTGAGTTGTTTTTCATTTGTTCTTTACATTGTTGTAAAGCAAGTTCAAGAGAAATCGAGTGTTTTTCAAGTTTAGAAAAACTTTTTAACAAATTATTATGAACTTCTTTGTTAACAGATTCAGTTTGTTTCGAAAGCTTTTGTGCAAGACATTCACATTCTTTGACTTTATGAAGATACAAGCATTGTAATTAGATAAGCATTTAAATCAGACAGAGATGGCAAATATGAAAACATTGAAACATCCTTAGACACACATCTGCGAGAGTAGATCATATATGTTTGAAAAATCAGCCTTTTCAGATTCAAGTTCGTCAATCTCTTTTTCAAGGGATTTAACGTACTCAAAATCTTCATGCATTTCCGTTTTAAGTTCATGTTTCAAAAACGAAAACTATAGTTGTATTTTATGGAATGAGGCATTAATTTGATTTTTATCAAAAGTTCCATTATCATGAGCAGTTAGCAGCGAAAACAACTATAGTATGTTTATTCCAAGTTTGATAAACAATTTCTCTAAAATGATTGATGTAATGTCAATGTCGTTAAAAACTTGTTACTTTTACTAATAGATTCCGAAACGGGGTAGAAAGGCAATGTTTTTGCAATGTTTGGTTTTGTTCAACAACGGGTTTTCTCCACATTGTCTTCCTAAACGTCTTTTGCGTGTTCCACTAATAAAGTTACTCCGGTGAGGTGTGCTTTAAAATTTTCATAAAGACTATTCTGTTAGTTTAGTGTTGGTTTCACTGTGTCTTTATCTATATTTGGATTACTCTCGTTATTAAGAGTCATGGTTCCTTATATCATGGCGTGCAAATCTGTTTGCAGGATCAGAAGTATCAAATGGGATCTTATACAAACAGGGTTGTTTCTGATTGTAGGCTTTTTGAGGTACCTAGGTTTGGAAATGGTTTGTCTACCATTATCTGTCGCGCATTTGGGTGTTAACATATGAACTGTCTGAATTGACTATTACGAGTATTAAACAATTTTCATTCAAAAACTTTAACTGTTTGTCCATTCAATCATTTTGTCAATATCTTTATCTTCCTTAACTTTAAATCCGGAAATGACCTTTATGGTTCTCTTTGAGTAACTTCCGAGTTGTGACTTTGTTAAAGACTCTTTTTGACTAATTCAGCGTGTTTCTGATTGAGAAACTGAACTTTCATAGGTTTAGTTAATCAACTTCTTAATTTCAAGGATTTTTAATCTAATAGTACCTTCCCCCCCCCTCCCCCCCTCCCCCCCCCATAGAGTTTCATTTAACTTTGTTTGAAGAATCTCATAACAGTCTACGTCATTAAAGGCTTTGTACTTCTCAAACTCATTCTGTTTGTTCTGAAGTGCATATTCAGACAACTATCCCGACAACTAGTAGCCTCCCAAAGCCCTACTAGTCTCATTAAGGTTAGTTTTTCACTCTTATAATTCTTTATGTCACTGATGCGTTTGCTTCTGTTTTTATTGCTTTAAAATCGTTTTTTTTCCTCAGTATCAGAGTTAAATTTGCAATTAAATTAGCAAGCGCAACACGCTCATCAGCACATTCTGCAGCATGTTTCGCAGAATGTTGTCTTTCATTGGCAAACACATTATTTTCATCATTGTTTTGTACCTGTTCCAATGGCTGTTCAGTGAATTGGATTTTCTGGTAAGACTCCTGAAGGGGGGGGGGGGGGGGGGGGGCCGGGGGGGGGGGGGGGGGGGGGATTTTTGCCATGAAACCGTAATGTGCTTCCAATTCCTTCTTTTCAATTTTTCATCTGATACAATCCCACTGCTTTCGTTCATCTCCTGAATTGTAAACCGATGATTGAATCTCTTGAACATTACACTATTGAAATCTGCACTGTCTTTCATCAACGTTTTCAACGTCATCTCTAAGCTCTAGTTATGACTTGCTCCCTTTCTACTTATTCATTGCTAAATGAGTTCATGTTTTGGTATGATTGTTTCCTTGAATGTTTGAGTTGTCTTTTTTAGTGTAATCTCTGAGTTTTCTCTTATTCTCGATCTGATGACAAAGAATCTTGAATTGAATATCGAGTGGCTTTAACTAAGTCAGGTTATGACCTTTCAAATGTGCTTTGATCACACTTCAGTAGCGGATTTGGAAATCAATCTAGAATGTGTTTCTGCATTGATGTTGTGGTTCTAAGTTATTCAGTGTGAGATATCTGAAACTGAACGGTTCTGGACACCCATCACCAAAGAGTTGTGCAAAGCGTGTTGATATAATTGACAACCTGAGAAAGTATGTCTTTTGAGAAGTTGAGTGGTTGATTTAAGTGCATTCCATTTGTTCAAGGAGTTTTCTTTGAAAATCTTTGCTTGATCTGCTAGTTTCTGTATCTTGGTTCTCTAAAATGAACTCCGAAGATGAAGTAACATTTGTTCCCAGTTTTACGGTGATTATGAAGTGTGAAAGTTATTGGGATTTTATGTGGATGTGATGTGATTGAAAATTGTGGTTGTATGCAATTCGTCACGGGATTTACTCGTCTATGATCAAAATCCGACAAATGATTACCGGGATTTTACAAAGATCACTAGACTAACGTGAATGACATGATCGGTTGGTAGTTATGGTTTGTTTGTTGTGATATGATTTTGTGCAGTTTAAGTCCTTCTTCGAATGGTTTGGTTTTGGTTTGTTGATATTCGGCAGTTGGATTATGAAAAAAAATTATTTTTACCCTATTACCAAAATCTAAATTTGGTGTAAAAATAAGCTAAAAATGCTATAGAAATTTTTTTTATTTTACTTAATTTTTCCCGAAAAAAGTGTCGCTAAAAGGTGTCGACCGAAATTTTTTTTTACCCTATTACCAAAATTTGAATTTGATGTAAAAATAAGTTATAAAGGCTATATAAATTTTTTTATTTTTTTTAATCAAACCGTGCTGAAGTTACCAACTCGCCGCCTTCACTGAACCCAAACGGGGGCAATAATATTAAGCAAAACGCTGCCAGCTTGAACATCGCCGCCAATATAATATTCAAACCGCCGTGCCAATTTTTTTGGACTCAACCGGCGCTTACTTAGGAAACTCGCGTGTTACACGTTATTCAAAACCGCCGTGTATTTGACAAAGCCGGTATTTTGACAATCCGCCGCCTATTTCTTGATTATAAAATCAAAATGCCGGGTGTCTATAGCAAAACCACCGCCTAACCTTTAAGGATATCCGCCATTAAAATTTGATTAAAAGAAAACACTCGCCTTTGACTTTGGCAACTCGCCTTTGACTTTTTTCTTAAAATACGGAGCTTGTCCCTACCTTTTGTCAAACCGCCACCTTGAATATCATATTATATTCAACTCTCCACTTAGAACATAAGGACGAATTGAGCAAGGTTACCTCAAATGGATCCTTTTAACCACGATTAAGCTATAACATGTAAACACTAGATCGGGAATAATTCAATTAACGCTTCCAATACACTTCATTTTCTTCGTGGATCATTAAAATGAAGGCAACTCTCATGAAGACATCAACCTTTTAAGCCTATTTTTCGAACTTGGGGCTTGTAAGCTTGTATAACCCACGAAATTGATACAACCTAGCCTCTTTGATGTGTAGAACAAGAGAAGATCAAGATTAACAAACCATTAGACCCAAATTTTTTTTTGAGCCGTGGGTATTTTTCCACAAAATAAGCCACGAATTTTGATTTATATCCACACAAATCAAACACGAATCCACCCTTGAAGCTCTGATACCAATTATAGGATCTCGTAATCACTTCATAACATATAACATGCACGAATCGAACTAGAAATGAGAAAGAGAGTGAGTTGAAGTTTTAGAGAGAGAATTGAGAGAGAAAAGAGAAATGAATTATTTTAGAAATGAACAACTTACTTTTTCTAAAGAAGAAAAAGCTTATATACCCCGTCACATTTAAAGGACGCGTAGGATATTTAACTAGGACCCAGGCTCGGGCTTTGCTTGGGATTAAACCCAAAACATATACAATATTAGATTATCTATCGAGCCTGATTCCCGATATTATCCTATTACAAAATTAACTAATTAAAGACCGAA
>BQNB010073351.1:0-32148 GCA_026074375.1 Tanacetum coccineum
TCAAAACCAAAGCTTACAAGCTTATAAACCCAAGATTAGGTTTGAAACCCTAATCTTCCCTTTTCTTCTTAAATCCTTGCAAATGAAGAACCAATGCTTGTAAACACCTTAGTGTGTCTTAGGATTGATGTGTATAGGCTTGTATGGATTGTAGAAAAATTTTGTATGGTTTGTTTATGAGTGCTTATTGAGCCGTGGGTTTATAGAGAGAAAGGGAGGAAAGAAAATAATTTTTCTAAGTAAAAGAGTGTATGAAACTTCACATATGAAGGCATGTATTTATAGGAAGAGAGACTAGATATTTTACTTGCAAAGTTTGACTAGAAAAATCAAAGGGGGAGGGGGGTTTGACCGTGGGATTCAAGGGGACAAGAAAGGAGGGAAACAAGGGACTTAATGGTTTATGTCTTGGTTCCTTCTAATGGGAATCATCCCATGAAGTTAAGGACTTGTGTTTCACTAGCTTATTTCCTTATTAATTTGTATGTTTACTTGTGTATTATAAAAGAAAAGTGTAAGTAAAGTTTTATATAAAAATGTAAAGTGTAGTTTTTATATAAAAGTATACTTTGTAAAGTCTTGGTATTTTGTAAAGTATTTGTTATCTTGTATATACATATGAGACGTGTATAAATATATACATATGCATAAAGTTTTATAAACTTCGATCATTGTATATAAACGTAGGTATTTGTTGAAGCGTACGTTAATTTTTAGGGTTCCGGGAAAACCTAATTGTCATTTATCGTGAAACGTAAACACTTTCACGTATCCGATAAAATAACTTGTGTAATGTTAATAATTATCCTCAAAATAATTACTTAACCCTTGTTTGACGTAAACAATAATTTGCTTGATGCCCGTTTACGTTAACTGATTATTTCTTGCTTACGCGATTTAACTTAACGATTTCCATTAAAAACAAACGCGTACAATACAAAAAAATAAATAGCGACTTTATCAACGTCGTACATTGTCCTAAAATATGAGGTGTTATACAGATGCTTAATTGTAATCCATGCAGGACTCCAATTGACACCGAGAAGAAGCTTGGACCTGAAGGATCACCGGTCACTGATCCTACTTTATATCGCAGCCTTGCCGAATCACTTCAGTACCTTACCTTTACTCGACCAAATTTGTCATATGCAGTTCAACAGTTATGTCTTTACATGCATGATCCTCGAGAGCCACACCTTAATGCTATGAAACGTGTTCTTCGTTATCTTCGAGGAACCACTGATCTTGGATTACAGCTACTTTGGTCTACTACATCACAATTTATTACATACTATGATGCTGACTGGGCAGGTTGTCCGGCTACGCACTGATCTACTTCTGGATACTGTGTTTTTCTTGGTGACAACCTCCTGACGTGGTCCTCCAAACGTCAGGACACGTTGTCTCGTTCCAGTGCTGAGGCTGAATACCGCGGGGTTGCGAATGCTATAGCTGAGACATCTTGGATTTGCAACCTCCTTCGAGAGCTTCATACCCCACTTTTCACAGCGACCTTGGTCTAATGTGATAATGTCAGTGCTGTATACATGTCTGCAAACCCTGTACAACATCAGCGCACCAAACATATAGAGATTGACATTCGTTTTGTTCGTGACAAAGTAGCAGCAGGTCATGTTTGAGTTCTTCATGTCCCTTCTCGATTTCAGTACGCAGATATCTTCACAAAAGGTCTTCCATACCCGTTGTTTGCTGATTTCAGATCCAGTTTGAGCATCCGCAAAACTCCCGCTCCAACTGTGGGGGCGTATTAGAGTACATATTATATTTAATGTAATCAGCCTATTGACCCAAGCTCATAGTCTAGAATATTCTGTTGTATCCTATATATAGGTTGACTGTTATCAATAATAATCAAGCAATCAATCACATCTTTCAAGAACAAGGAATAAAGACGCTTGAGATTAAAAACACACCAATATAGCTACATTGCTCTCAAACTTTAAACAATATCATTTGGACATAACAAATGACACTTTAATTTTAAACAGATTTCTAACGACGACAATTCCCCTCAAAGGATCATAAGTGCAACATCGAACAATAATTACAAGAAAAAAAGCAACGTATATGTAATCGATGATGAAGATGATCAAGGATGAAGATGATTTAAACATATGTAATATTTGTATAATTACTATTTATTTTATAAAAAACACACATTGTAAAAAAATAAGAAAAAAGCCCATGCGCGGGCATTATAACTAGTATAATTGATACAGAACACATACATACGTGTATACCTCCCTCATTCCAGAACTTCCATGGCTTCCTTATCATCAGCGGTGAATAAGAACAAAAAATTTAAAGAGTTATCATCTCATAACGATGAGGAAGGAGATGAGAATTAGTACAAAATCAAGAAATACAAAAATAAGGTACTAATTTTTTTATAGAAAATTCATTCTTATTGCTTTGAGGTTTAACAATTTTACTGCTTATACATAAATAAAAAATTTAATTTTGAAATTAGTGTTTTCTCACAACTTGGGGTTTTTGTTGAGTTCATTAGTAACATATATAACCGTGGCGGCATCCAAACATGTCTAAAGAAATAATTTAACTATATCCATTTTGACTTTCAAAAAAATATGGGGTTTTGGGAATGGTGGGGTTTGATGTAGATTCATGGTTGAGTGTTTCTGATTATCCCACTAAAAAAAGAAATAATCATTGATGTTTTCGTTAAGTAGGAATTGCAAAAAGGAGGCTTGGTGATGTTGATTTGGGTTCGAGTAACAAGGCGGCTGCAGAGGCCGATTGCAACATTGCAGGAGGAACTTTATAAGCGATGCATGACAAAGTTCAGACTTACAGTGTTCCAAGCCACAGAGCCAGAAAGGACACTAGGTCTGTATTCGATGTTACGCTATAACAAATAACTACTCATTAAAACGTAATGCCAAATATCCCTCGAATACACTAACGACCGTAATTAATAACGTATATTACAGTTGTTACTCTTTGTTTGGTAAGTTAAATACGCAAGTTTAATGCTCTTAAGTGATTGTGTTTAGAAATAGAACAACAAGGTGAACATGACATAAACGTTTATAAAATCTATAATTATGTTGGTCTGAGACTTCCCCTTTGACTTGAATATAATCTAATTCTTTTTGTCGTTAATTTCTAATTCCGGGTCCAATGGGATGAAGCCACATCTATAGTGAGATCAGAAAGGGTTTCTCCGTGGGAGATTGAGACATATACCAGTCGTCCAGTCCTATTCCAACAAGCTTGGTTCAACCGATGAGTTGATACTTTTTGGTACAAATACTACTCGATTACTTTCTAATATGTGTATGAGTAGTGATTTAGGTTTCTAAAGGGCATAGGAATTCTGACCATACTGGTAATTCTATTGCAAATGCAGGTCAATCATCAAGCCTTATACGTAAGTATGCTACAGTTCTATTATGTTATCTTTGAGTGTAAGTTTAGCTGTATAAGTTCTTATTCTTACATGGATTTGGCAGTCGATAGTCGTACAATGGTGCATACTTCTGTCGGCGATTTATGTACTTTTATACACGCGCGCCAGTGGTGAAACTTGAAAGAACCCGCGATGTGGTTTATGCAGATACTTCTTTTCCTATGTGTGCAGCTTCCGGATATTCCATGCTCTTAGGGTGTTGTATCTGATATTTTACAGCAAAGTGTATGTACAGGTATGCTTAATAAATATTAGTGGCGATATAGGGTCGTGTAATATATTAAATCCTGATAATGTCTTCGTGGTTCAGGTATACAAAAACAAATGTCGTCTGCTTCTAAGAATCGAACATTGTATGTTGGTGACATAGGTATAATGTAGTAAATTAATCTTGATGTTGTCTTTGTGGGTCTATCATTTGCCGATTTGTGCTGAACATTTTTTGATTGTTGTTAAACTAGGTGGCCATGGAGTTCAGAGAAGGACTCACGTTTTGTTGTTCAACCTTTACTCATTGTTGTTGCTATATGTGGTTTTTTCTTTACAGTAACTGATTCGATCATGTGTTATATGTATATCATGATTTCTTAGTCTCAAGTCAAGTCAGGTCCTTAGTTAAGAAATTTTTATAGGAGGTGTTCATTTGTAAATCTCTTGAAGTAGCTTATATGATTTTCATATCGTAAATAAAGAATGTACTTCCAGCAAATGTCATATGTCTATTCTTTTTTCGGATGGCATGGTCTAATTTTTTTGGGCCCATCTTTATTCTTTGGTATGTCTTTGCAGACTGTTGGACTGGCCTCTATGTTCCAAGGAGCTTACTTCACAATTTAAAGCATGTTGCCTGGACTTTTCGTAAGTATTTTACTCTTTTTGATGAATAAACCTAGCTTACATCCTTGATACATCTTTATACAATGTTGAACGTTCTATCATTATTTAGGGGTTTTAATATTATTTCTTAATTTCTGCTGGTTTGATCCTTCGCCTTCTTTTACATTGAATAAATAATTTTTTGAGATCTATAAGCCTCTACAATTGTTTACTGTGGGGTGTGAGGATCTGTTTCATTGCATTTTCTTTATGCAAGTTTTTTGCAGTTTGATAATTGGCCCTTCTGTTTCTTTAATTTAGTGATGCTGGCTGCAGCATTGTTTGGTTGTTGACTGTTCCATTGTTATTATGCCTTACAAATGCATAACAAGGCTAGCATCGTTGGCTTGCATGATAAAGGTTTTAATGAGCTTTTCGGAGGCTGATTTCTCATTCTGCGTATATATGTGCACTGATAAATTGTTGATAGAGGTAGCAGACACTAACAATAATTAAAGTTGACTTTTTACTTCTTAGGTCATATATAAAGCTGTCTTTTTCAGTTAATTACTTTGTTTTTGGTTCTTATAGGTAAAGCTGCAATTCTCGAGGTTAAAGTTTTGAGTTACAAAAAAGAGACCGGTGAACCATTATGCATGAACAGGTTGGTATTCCCTTAAGTGATATTCCCTTAAGTGATTGATTAAGGTGGCAAGTATGGTTATTCCCTTGCACCTGTTTATGAGCTGGCAGTTCTACCATAAGCTTTTGCGGGTGGGGTGGGGGGATGCTCGGTGCGGGATATTTTCTCCGAAATATCAAACAGGTCAGGATTTTGTTAAATGCATAACCGTTAAGATGATTTCTAAGTGATTTCTAATGGTTAGGATCAAGATGATTTCTAAGTGATCATGTAAACACACAAGAACAATGGCGATTGATAATTAAAGTGAGCATAACAACAAAGAATATACAAGAAAGTTTACGAGTCAGGGTTGGGTCTTTTGGGTTGACCCACGAATCTGATTGCCACAACTACTTCATGATCCGGTAGAGGTTACTCCATCAAAAAATGGTCATGTATGAAAAAAACATGTCAGACACACACACACACTGGTTTGCTTTTGTTCTTAAACAAACTATTGTATTACCTTCCTATGGGTTGTTATAAAAAATCCTTCAAATTTTGTATATGAATCTTCGACTGTGAAGCTCTTTGGAAGGATGTATTACTATGATAGTTTTGGTCTTTTTTGAAAACTTATTGTGCTGTTTAATTTCACGATTGTTCTGTGTGATTAAGTGTTATGGGGTCTTTTTGTTAGTTTATGATATGAGCACATTACTATTGGGCTTTAATAATCTACCGATACAGAGAGACCCCCGTCGCAACACGCGGGTCATATTGCGGGCCATATTCCAACTCGTTGACCCACATTCCAAAAGTACTATTGGGCTTTACGTTTTTGTAGTCATGTAGTGTACATTCCAAAATGCTTTTCTGCTGAATAGTACTCGTAATGAACTTCTCTAGTTCTCTGATATCTTTAGCTTTCAAGATTACCGAACAAACATATTTAACCAATCTTAGTCTAATTTTACATTGAACGTCTAAAACTAAGAAAATGTTTTTTAAAATTCGAACTATGCAAAATATGTTGTTAGTACTATAGACCAAATTTTTGGTTTGGAAAAACGTACTATAGTCTAATTGCCATCCTTCATAACCTAATTGAATTCATTTTTTGCACTTAACCCTCAGATAACATGAAACGATATTTCAGTATATCAATTTTCACACAACATATAAGCTATAGCATGATTTGAAAGTGTAACACATAATCACGATCCTAAAAAAACGAAAATGATCCTGAGTTGATCTCGATCTTGATATAAACCGTCGCTATAAATATTTATGCCATTCATTTTTGCATACTTTGGGAAACATACAATCTATTTATCTCACTTGTTAAATGTAAACTTTGGAGTCACCACTTGACATTAAATCTAGTCAAACAAGACACAAGATTTAGCCAATAAAATTATCACGTAAGATGATACCCCACCTCAATTTCCAATTTTTCAAAGCTCAATAAAGTCTCATTTGGTCAAAAATCAAGTCTTTAGAGTCACTTAACCCACTTCAGATTGGAACACATTTTTTTATTAATACGTCTTCTTTGACCACTATTTTACCCCTTCACGGTTGTGAAAGTTTACGAAGTCTTCATCTGTCTCATAATTATAGTCCACGTTTCTTTTTTGATTTGTTTCAAATTAATTGTCCACTTCTAAAAATAGATAAAGAATTTATATTAAGTTTATCATATCACCCTCACTTGATGTTATTATTACAAACTTTAAAAAAGTTAGAAATTAATTGGTTAAGGGTAAAACTGTCATTGTGCAAAAAGTAAGAGAGAGAAAGCTGTAATAATGATGTTTTTCTTAAACTACGTGTTTTTTGTCGGTGGACTATAATTATGGGACGGATGGAGTATTTATATAAAATATAATATCTAAAGAAATGAACAAAAAATAAGTCTCTAAAGAACGATAAACTACATGCTCAGTGTTTTCTTTTATCCGGTTGTCTAAGCATGGTTTTATTGGGTTATCCATTTGTAGACATGAAAACCAATTTAGTTGTGACAAGTGTGTCATTATGTACACATTTTGACACATAAAAGAGGTAGGTGCAGGTAGTTTCTTGAAGCATTAAGACCGGAAGTAACAGTTAGGTGCACCACGCGTGTAAGTGTGCAACTCCCAGTGACATGTGAAACCTAGCTTGTTACGGTCACCCCTATACACCATGCATGGAAGCCACTTTCCGAAGAAGACTTAGTCGTTTGCACGACAAAGTGGTGAAAGGCAAAGTGTGAGCGTGAGTGTGTTTGGTGGTGTTGGATTGGTTTAGATTTGGTAAACATTACTACGGGTATTAGGTACTTGCGTGAAAATCATATGTGACACTAAAAAATCGATGGCGGCACAGGTCCTTAGCACGCCCGATCTTAGTTTGTCCAATAGAGCAAAAAATTAGGAATGAAATAAAAATTCATATTACCCATGGTGTTACACATTATCAAATTATATAAACACTTAATAGCCGGCTAAAACGGCGCCATTTTGTGTTGTTAGGCTCCCGTGTTTTGGGCCCAACAAAAAACATTAGGCTTGTATTTTTTTTCCTTTTAAACACATACACATGTGCAACATAGATAATACCGAACATATACATACACATATCTTCTGAAAACGCTCCGACACATTTTTTGATATCCTTACCGATCGTGCTACAGTAACATGTATGTTTTGTTTTTAACGAGGGTTATTTGTGGGTTTTGTGCCGCGTTTGTGTTGGGGTTATGCTTTTGGTGCATCGATGTGTTGGTATGTTGTTGTTTTTTTATGTTGTTGGTGGTTGTGACAAATGAGATTTTAGCAGGTTAGTTAAAGCCTGTATAATTCAGTTTATGTGTGTCATTATGTGTTTTATGTGTTTTATATGTGTATGAGATGGAAGTACATGAGTGATGAATCATGGTACTTGTTGAAATCATTTGAAAGCTTTGCGTAGTTTCAAATGTCGCGTACGTAATATTCTGTGTACGTACTATGTATATGTAATTCATATTATATATATTAGTTTAGTATTTTATAGATTTTAGAGTGCTTTCTATTTTTAAAAATAGTTAAAATCGAATGTTAGTTTGAAAACTAGTTAGAAAGTTCAATGTTTAGCAAAATAATTAAAGGTTTTTACTTAGAATTAAAGTAGATGTATAATAAATAAATAAAAGGAAAAAAAATATAATTAAAAGGGTGGTTGTGTGGATCGGCCGAACAAGGGAAGAAAAAAAAAAGAATCTCAATTTGATTACAACTTGTTTTTGGTAATTATCTTTTCCGAAGCCTGTAAATACAAATCATAACTTAATCAAAAATCATATTTTTCTCCTCTCCTCTCTCCTTGGCCGGTCGAACAACACAAAGAACAAAGGGAAACCAAAAAAAAATTTGGGTTTTGATTTTCAAGAGTTAAGGTAATATTTTTTAAATCCTTTTTCAATTCAATTGATTTTATTTAACATAACAATCATTAAGGATGGATTAGATTATTGTAAATAATCTGTAATTAAGAGGTTTTGATCATCAAAAATCATTTTAGGGTTAATAATTAGGGTTATGGGTAAGTTAATTAGGGTTAATTATGCCAAATTCGGAATAGAAATCTGGGCAGAATTTTAGGTCATCTTGCGAGAGCCATATCTCGGTCATACGAATAGTTTTTATTGATTTTCTTACGCCTAAAATTAACGACAGAGAGTCTAATTTCCAACCCAAGTGGTTTTATGAATTAAAAGTTAGTAGAAGTTAGTCAAATTAATCAAACAAGATTCGTTGTCAAAACTGAGTTTTCAGAGCAGATTTTGAGTTGTGTTTGTGAGGTCAAACACCATATCAAAACGTCTTTATAATTAATGGGCTTGCTACTGTATCAAGTTCATGATGTTTATGATTTTCTAGAATTTTTATAGAATTTTCCTAAGTGTTTAAATAGGTCTGCTCAAGCTAAACTTTTTGAAGGTCGAATCAGGTCAAATTCTGGACACTTTGTAATGTTGAATTTTTATAAAATGGTTAAACTAACTATTATTTTTATCCAAAAATCCTAGAAGCTCACAACTCATTGAGGAGCTATGGTATGTGAGGTGAAGAACCAATTAGGCGTTTAAGTATTTTATTTAGAGTCATCTTGTGACTATAAAAACTGAGTAAAAAGCAGAAAGTTGAGAAGTAAAGTTTGTGAGGTAATTTGAGGTTAGCAAGTATGAGGAGTATATAGAAGAGTTGAATCAAGATAGGATATAGAGTATCCATCGTTGTGATTGTTACATCGACTTGGGTGTGTGACCTAATCGATGGTAACATATGTGTGTATTGTTTTGTTTAGATTCTTTGCAAGATTAAGTGAAGGAATTAGAATTTGCTTTGCATCAGGTGAGTTTTACAGTCCCACTTTTTACTTATATTTTGGGATGGAAATGATGCAAAACTGTTTTTGAATTATGAACCGTGATATGTGTTTTTAAGTGTCGAACTATATGATTGCTATGTGCTATTGCTATGTGATATGAATTGTGGTAAGGCATGTGTATGTGAGGATGACATGACCTTGTGTGAGACCCGAACAGACTTAGCTAGTCAAGTGGGTCAGTCTTGCGCGGAGATATTGTGGGACGGAGGGGTACGATCCACCCCAGATATATGTAAATTTATTTTGTGATAGAATAGCCAATCATATATGTTCGTAAGTGTTGTTTTTGTTGATCGTGGTGTCATAAGTGAGTCTTAAACCTGTAACTCTCACCAACAATTATGTTGACGTTTTTAGCATCATTTTCATGTGAGCAAAACGTGTGAAGAGTTGGGAGGAGGAGTTAGCTGGACCATAGGCTTGCATGCGGAGTCTATGATTTATCTGTTTTTTTGTTTTCAGTTGAACTTGTCATGTTTTGTTCTTCATGCATTATCTGTTAGATTTTTGTTTTGGGCGTTGTCATAACACGCTTTGGATCTTGAAGTTTATTGAAAGTCATTTTTAGTCTTCTCTATTTTGATGCCTTGTGTTGTGATGATGCCTATTGATCATGCCATGCGATTTCGCCTTGGCAGGGTGTGACAGATTGGTATTCAGAGCCAAGGTTATAGAGAACTAGGTGCACGGAACTCTAACCGCAAACGCCTAAAATATAAATGCCTTTAGAAAATATGAAACTCGTGAAGCCAGATGCCAAATGCAATCTATCAATTCCTACAGTCACCATACACAGTTGCCGCTGAAGTTTCTATAAAGTTTAAAACGCGGATTTTAGAAAAGTGAAATATTTATCTTTGCGTTTTCAAAAGTGCCAAATATTTACGAGTTACCTACTTCACTAGCAGATAACTCCTTCGTTACAACACTTAAAGATATGAGTCTAGATTTTCTGCAAACTAGAAGTTATGTACTTTAAAAAGTTAGTTTATAATTTTATCCTACTTGGATACTAACTGCCTTGAAAAAAGTGCCAAATTAGGCCGGTCGCGATGATTGGCTGTTTTCAGACTTGGTAAAAATTCAGGGGACATTATAGTCATGTAAATATTTCCACGAGGTCAGTGGTTTCACCAGGCGACTCAACTTTCTCATATCTACACCTTTTTTGTGCTTTCAGGGGCTGTAGAAAGCTACTAGTCCCGTCTACAGAAACCTGAACTAGCACAAATCCTAATTCTATCATTAAGGGCCTCGAATTTCAGCTCGAAATATGCCACCCGCGACATTTAGATATTTTTGACAGCTTTACGTAAAATTTTATTGATTTTCTTTTAGCCGTATCTTACTCGTTATTTATCCATTTTTGATGATTCGACTTGCTAAATTCACCTTATAGTACCCTCTACAAGAACCAATACTGTCCCAACTCTCAAACCCATCTTAGAGTGGTCGTTTTTAGTCCAAAAGTTACCCATTTTGCAATTATTATCATTTTCCGAATATTTTGATATTAATAATTAAACTACGAGATGGATACCGTTTGGTCTAGGTTTCGAATATAATACTTAGGCGACCTTAGATTACATGGAAGTAACCAAGTCTTAAGTTAAAAACCCATTTTTAGTTGATTTTTACAAGTATACACATATATCAGATACTTATGCATTTTCGTCTGAATAACACCAAAATACTTCTGCGAGCTCTAGATTTCTAATATATCGTACCTCTAACATCATATTTTAGTGTGGTGAAGATCAATCTAGTGCATGTTCATTTTAAATAACGAAAATAACTCAAATGTGCAAAACATCAGTAACTTTTCCATATTCTTTTTGAAAGCAAGGTTTTTAAGTGATAACGTGGTATGGGTGATATACGATATATGATTCATGATATGTGAGGTGCAAAAAAAAATGTATATGAACTTGTGATGAATGCTTACTTGAAGGTGATTATACTCGAAACAATGCAACCCGAAAACCCTAAGTTGAAACCCCTAATCGGCTAAATGCAACCCCACTAAGCTTTCACCACCCTAACCTTGCATACCCTAAACCCAAATAAGCTTTGAATAAGCTATGAAACAAATCCTTAAGAACCTTTGTGTGCCCGTTTTGTTTTCAACCGAGTTCAAGAGAGAGAACAGATGGTTCTTTTTGTGTTTTGCTTTAGAAGTGAGAATGAATAAAAGTGTTGTCTTAAATAGCTATACCAAGCATGGTTTTATATTAGTTTAATAATAGGGAACATGGGAACATGAATGACAAATGAAGATGTAGGTGCATGTGGGATGTGGAGGTGAAATGGATTGAAGCAAATAAAGAAAAAGTATGTTGCTGCTTAGAAAGTCAAGCAAATGTTTCTTGTGCTTATGTTTGGACGTGGAGTAGGAAGAGAGAACCAAAGAAAATGTGTGTTAAGTTTTGAGTGAAATGAAGGCAAGAACTAGTATACATGTATATATATTACTCCCTTGGTCAAGAATACTATTAGAAGTCCAAGTTTGAATACTATTAGAAGGTTTTAAGGAAAAATGTTGGTCAAGTATCTAGTTGTGTACTAGGAAAGATTTTGGTGTGCTAGATGTTTGTGGGCTGCGTGTTTTTGGGGATGGAAGGACAAGAAAATGTTCCTTGATATTTATGAAGATTACTAGTAGTATATGTGGTATAAGAAAGTTACTTAAATCATGGAAGTGTGCATATGAACTTAGAATGAAATCTTGAATTCTACGACTTGCGTACTCTAAGAGAAATCGGCAATGGTGAATATATGGGTAAAGTTTATGAAATTTTTGGACATCGGGTATAATAGTGGGTATTTGTTGAAGCATAGAAAAGTTTTGGTGCTTCCGGGTATGCCTAAATGTATTTTATTGCGAAACGTAAATGTTTTACGCAACCAATAAAAATAAAATATAAAAAGTTTATTATTACTTTTGTAAAAATATTATATTGCTTGCTTGACGAAAGCTTTAATTCGTTTGGTGTCCGTTTACGTTAATTGTTGATATTTAGTTTACGCGATTTTACTATATAATAAGAATTAAAAGTAAAAGCGTACGAGAAAAAAAATTTAGTCAAATAGATGACGTCGTAAATGACCTGAAAATATGGAATGTTACAGTCTCCTCCGGTTAGAAGAAGACCCGTATGTCCCACGGCTCAGTACAAACACCTGCATGAGGAACAGTTTTCAGAGAAAGATGCGGATATTTCTTCCGAAATTGGTCTTCTATGTTCCCAGTATATTCAGACTCCTTGCCGTGAGAGTCCCAACGAACTTGACTAATGGGATTCTCTTCAGCTTTAGCTTTGTTTCACATCTCGTTCAAACGATCTCAATAGGCTCTTCACAAATCGCAGACATTTCATCAACTCGATCCATCCAAAGGCACCTGAACACTTGCTCAGCCAAACATTTCTTGAGGTTAGACACAAGAACTGTGTCGGGACACAGCTTAGCCCTTGGGTAACTTTAGTCGATAATCTACAGGTCCAACACAACACCAACGATCTCGAACGGTCCGCTATATCGTGGTGCTAGCTTACACTCTCCCTCACTCCTCTCTCTCTCGAGGGCGGCCGCGGCGAGTTTCCCTTCTATGGAGAATACTAAGTAACACTGACGGTCTCCAAACTATGAAATTCAAGAGGCTTACGCCTCTTATCAGCGTAGCTTTTCTAGTGACTCCTTGCCGTTTTCAACCTTTCCTTAATCTGAAAAATCTTTTATGTCGTTTCTTATATAAGTTCTGGTCTAATAAGCTGACCTTCTCCAACTTCAGTCCATATCACGGGGGATCTACATTTCCGCCCATACAGAGCCTCGAATGGCGCGCACTTAACACTCGTGTGGTAACTGTTATTATAAGAAAACTCGACCAACGGGAGATGAGTATCCCAACTGCCACCAAAATCCATAACACAAGCTCGAAGCATATCTTCCAACGTCTAAATAGTACGCTCACTCTGACCGTCGGTCTTAGGGTGGTAAGCCGTACTCATGTGTAGTTTTGTACCCAACGCTTCCTGAAGAGCTTGCCATAAGTGTGACACGAATCGACCATCACGGTCTGAAATGATTGACACTGGCACACCATGTCTTGCTACGATTTCGTTGATATAAATCCTTGCCAGCTTCTCCGTTTTGTAATCTTCACGAATGGGTAAGAAGTGAGCCGACTTGGTCAATCTATCCACAATGACCCAAATCGCATCATACCCACTGCTGCTTCTAGGCAACTTTGTGACTAAGTCCATTGTTATCTTCTCCCATTTCCACTCAGGGATTTCTGGTTGCTGAAGTAATCCTGAGGGTTTTTGATGTTCGGCTTTAATCTTAGAGCACGTAAGACACTTGCTAACGTACTCAGCAATGTCTCTCTTCATACCAGGCCACCAATACAAGTCTCTCAGATCATGATACATCTTATCCGCACCCGGATGTATTGAATATCTAGAAGTATGAGCTTCATCCATAATCAGTTTCCTTACACCACCAACTGATGGAATCCAGATACGATCAAAGAAGTAAATTCCACCATCATCTCGTCGTTCAAAGTGTTTTTCTAATCCTCTTAGCCATTCAGCTGGAGCTTTGAGATCCTTGGAAGCTTCGCCCTGTGCTTCCAAAATCTTAGTCTTAAGTCCAGAATGAATAGTAATACTCATAGCACGTACTCGCCTTGGCTTGAGCCTTTCTTTTCTACTCAAGGCATCTGCCACCACATTTGCCTTGCCCGGGTGGTATTTGATCTCACATTCGTAGTCACTGAGCAGCTCGATCCACCGCCTTTGGCGCATATTCAAATCTTTCTGGTCAAATATGTACTGGAGACTCTTGTGGTCAGTGTAGATAACACTTTTTGTCCCATAAAGATAATGTCTCCAGATTTTAAGGGCGAACACCACTACACCCAATTCCAGGTCGTGGGTGGTATAATTTTTCTCATGCTTCTTTAACTGTCTTGACGCATACGCTATCACTTTGCCCCGCTGCATCACGCACCCAAAACCTTGTTTCGATGCATCACAATAGACCACAAAGTCGTCTGGTCCATCGGGGAGTGCTAACACTGGAGCATTGCATAGCTTCTCCTTTAGAATGCGGAAAGCTTCATCTTGTTCATCGCCCCACACATATGTCTTATTCTTTTGAGTCAACAGGGTGAGGGGCTTGGCGATCTTGGAGAAATTCTCAATAAATCTCTAGTAATAACCCGCTAATTTTAAGAATGAACGGATTTCAGTTGACGATTCAGGAGTCTTCCAGTTCTTGACCGACTCAACCTTGCTAGGATCCACGTGGATACCATCACGGTTGACCACATGTCCTAGGAACTGGACTTCCTGTAACCAAAATTCGCACTTTGAAAATTTGGCATACAACTTCTCCTTCTTGAGTAAGTCTAGAATCGCCTTCAGGTGGACTTCATGCTCTTCTTCTGACTTTGAGTAGATTAAGATGTCGTCAATGAACACAATTACGAATTTGTCTAAGCTTGCAGACACGGTTTATTAAGTCCATAAATATTGTTGGCGCGTTTGTCAGCCCAAATGGCATGACTGTGAACTCAAAATGCCCATATCGGGTTCTAAACGCGGTCCCTACGGTATATCTTCCTCTCGACTCCTCCAACTGATGATATCCTGAGCAAAGATCTATCTTTGAGAAACAACACGCACCTTGTAATTGATCAAACAAGTAGTCAATTCTGGGAAGAGGATAACGGTTCTTTATAGTCAACTTATTTAATTCTCTGTAGTCAATACACATTCTCATCGCACCATCTTTCTTCTTAACAAAAAGCACGGGTGCTCCCCATGGTGAGTGACTAGGTCGAATGAAGCCCTTTTCTTGAAGCTCTTTTAGTTGGTTCGACAACTCTAGCATCTCTGACGGAGCTAATCGGTATGGCGATTTAACAACTGGCGACGCACCCTAATCGAATCAAATAGCGGAAATTCTATCTCATCACACAGGAGGTAAACCTACAGACTCATCCGGAAATACTTAGGGAAGTCTCGGACAACTCGAATGTCATCAAACTTCTTTTCATCAGCCTTGATACACGCAAGTGATCCAGGATTCTTTTTCGGCCTCTCGCCTTGGACTTCAAGAAACTCGCCATTCGGAAGAGGAATACGGACAATCTTTTCATAACAATCTATGACAGCTCGGTGGTATGACAACCAATCCATACCAACAATGACATCAAAACTTCCTAGTCGGGTCGGGAGTAGGTCAATTTTGAACACGTGATTAGGTCCTTTTGTTAAATACTCTGAATGCTTTACTAGACAGGGAGTATCCAACAAAGTAACCTTCATCCCCTTTAGCATCAAACTTTCCTAAGTTGTCTAAGGTATTAAGGATCATGACATGATACCCAAATGGTCTTAAGAATCCTATAGCAGGAGATCTACCATTAAATAATTCATAAGGTGTCTTATTGTGTAACTTGTTAACCAATACCCTGTTTTGAACATAACAAGCAGTGCTAACTGCTTCAGCCCAAAAAGTCACAGGGAGTTTAGCATCAGCCAACATGGTCCTTGCAGCTTTAATGAGAGTTCTATTCCTTCTTTTAGCAACACCATTTTGCTAATGGGTTCTAGCATTACTAAACTCTCTCTTAATACCTTTCTTAGTGCAGAATTCATCCATCTCTCTATTCTTAAACTCACCCCCATTATCATACCTGATAATTTTCACCTTAAGGTCTTTTAGATTTTCTATTTCTGTTATAAAGTTCCTAAGAATACTACTTGTCTCATTCTTAGTCTTTAGAAAGAAAGTCCACGTGAACCTAGAAAAATCATCAGTCACAACTAAGCAATACCATTTATGATTAAGACTACTAACAGAAGTAGGTCTAAACAAATCCATATGCAAAGTGTGAAGGGGCTTAGAGACAGAACTTACTAACTTGGTCTTACAAGAAGCCTTATGTTACTTCCCTTTCAGGCAATCAACATAAGAATGGTCATTCTCAAAACTTTTAGAGGGCAAACCTCTAACCAGATTATTCCTAACCAGTTTATTCATGGTTTTAAAATTCAGATGACCTAATCTTCTATGCCACAGCATACTCTCATCTATAGAGGCTTTAGCAAACAAACAAGTCAAGTTTTTGTGAGGGACAATATTGTTTAAGTCAATGGAATACATATTATGCTATCTAGGAGTTCTAAGCAACATATGAGAATCATCATTTAACTTAAAATCTTTTCCCAACACAATGCACTCTGAGTTAGTGAACATAACACTATTTTTGTTGTCATAAATTTAAGACACACTAAACAGATTATACTTCAGTTCTTTTACAAAATAAACATTTTCAAATTTAAGTTTACCGGTTTTTTAATACCTTTACCAGTAATCTTTCTACATCCATGTCCAAATGATACATATCCTCCATTATAGGGCTCATACTCAGACAAATAGGATATGTTACCAGTCATGTGCCTAGAGCAACCACTGTCCTAATATCCTTTATTAACAATGTTATCCTGTGGTTTGCCCTGCATAGATAAAAAGAGAATTAGTTCTCTTTAGGGACCCAAGCCATTACTGACTTGAGCCTGCCTTGTGTATCAATGTATTGATATTTCTTGAAGATCACTGATACACTATTGCAATTTAAACCTTGATTAGTAGCATTTTGTTTAGGTTTCTAAATCCAATGAGCTGAGGCCTTAATAGCTTTTCCCTTGTTTCCTAAATCAGGAGCAACTGTTGGCTTGACAGTAGGAACATTTGAGCCAACAGTGGGAAATTTTGTTCTACCAGTGGGAACTTTTGTTCTACCAGTGAGAACTTTTGTTCCACCAGTGGGAACTTTTGGAACCCAAAGTTGATTTTTGGCTGTTGTTTTTCTTTCAAAGGGCCTTTTTAAATGTGCTGTTTTAACAAAAGATGTCATTTTTGGTTGAGCAACATTCATTTTTGGTTTATTTACCACAATGGGTTTTGAGCCAGATTTGAGCAAAATAGCCCTGGGTGACATATTAGAATTTTTAAGCCTTGGCCAGGTTTCTCCCTTATCCACCCATATACTACAATTAGATGCCAAATGATCAAAACAACCACATTTATAACAAGCTTTGTTTTGCATCAAAAAGTCTTTCCCAAGCTGTTGGGATTTTTGGTTCTTCCAATTCCTCTGTTTTCCTCTAGGATGAATTTGTTTTGGTGTTTGTTTCTTTCCTACTACTTCATTAGTGAACTTATCACCTTTTGCCTAAAATATGCTAGGTTTAACAGTTGTATTAAGTGTGTAGTCAATCTCACTTTTAGTTTCAGACTCCCAATCTTCAATGATTGGTGCACCAAAATTATTAGACATACTATTAGAACTTTGTGGGGTGCTCCTATACATCTTAGCATATTTCACAATTAGTTTCCTAGCATTTTTAGTGTTATGAACTTTAGTGACACTAGGACAACTTGTTTCTTTCACAAAGCTTATCATAGGTTTTGATAAAATACTACAAGATGATTTTCCTTGTTCAAAAGCAAAAGCACTATTCCTTTTCCACATGCCTGTTGTTCATCAGTTACATCTTTTGACACATCTATACTAGGTGTGGGCCTACTATAGTCAGTAATAGTGTCATCAGCAAACTCAGGCAAACCAGTCCATGACAAGTCTTTCTTAGGAGGTGAATAAACTTGTGCAGGAGGGGGTGGCACAACATTAAATCCTAGACCTGTTTTATCTTTGACAGGTCTCTGTTCCCCTAAGAGGCTATCTAGATCAGTTGTGGCTTTTTCAAATACTATTAATTTATGATCTATGTTTTCTTTTTCTTTCTTTACTTCCTCAAGCTCATTTTTAAGATATTCAATTTTATTATCTCTGACCTCTAAATCCCTCTCAAGAACTTTAATTCTTTCACATAACTTAGTTTCATTGACCTTAAATTCAACTAACATGGCTTTAACTTGAGATAAACCTCTTTTATAATGATACAGGTCAGTCTCACAATTACTAAGTTCCTTAGTTAACTTGCTAATTTTAGTATTGGGTTTTCAGTATTTTTCCTACATGACTTAGAACAATAGGAATCATCATATACCTCATTATTAGAACTTAAGCTTGACATGGCCATAAGAGCAAACTCTGTTGGAACTACATCATCTGCTACAAGTGCATGGTTTTCTTCTTCATCAGCCATATAGCTCCAGTCCCATCCAATGCCATCAATGGCCATTAATGCCTTGGGAGCAGGTTCTTCCACCTTAGGATCCTTTCTGTAGCTCTCTCTCATTCCTTTATCTTGACTTCTTGGTGCTCTGCACTCTCTGGCAAAATGAGCCATTTTGTGGCAGTTGAAGCATTCCACCTTGGATTTGTCAAATCCAGCTACATCAGACCCTTGAATGGTAATCTTCTTACCAGTCTTCTTCCAGAACCTATCAGCCCTTATACTCAGCAAAGCCAAGTTCCATTTAATGTCCATTTCTTCAATATCATCATCATCTATCTGAGTGATGTCCTCAAATTTGATTTGAGAGCCATTTGATTGAGTAGCTTTGTATGCACAGATTGTATCATGACTTAGACTAGCAACTAAAACATCAGTGCTAGCAGTGGAAACTTGAGTACTGGCAGTTGGAACACTAGCAGTGGGAACTTCACTCTTTCCATTGCTGGTGTTGGATGAAGAGATAAAGGCTATGTTTTGGGAGCTTGATCCAGCATTCTTCTAAACCTCAGGTTCATAGACTTTGATAGGGTTGTACACATCATCTAGACTTATTGTATCTGGATCATCTCTGTTCCTCCAAACAATAGTGTACACTAGCCATTCTGGTGCAAGACTTGATAAGAACTTCTGATTTAAATCATCATGTTCTATTGGAACATCTAAGAACTCAAGATGCCTCATAATCACTTGTAACCTGTTGAAGGTTTGCTCAAGAGTCTCTGACCCTTCAGCTTTGAAGTTGCCATACTACTGCTTCAGTTGATTCTTCTTAGTCTTATTGGTGGCTTCATTGCCACCAAAAGTCTTCAATATGGCTTCCCAGATATCTTTGGCATTGTCATACTTGCTGAACCTTAATTGATGTTCATTAGGGAGAGCTAATAACAAAGTAGTTCTAGCCTTCACATCATTTTTCCTTTTCTGCATATCTTCAGCAGTAATGGCCACAGTCCTTGCCTTCTTTTTAGCAGAACCTTCACCAGTTGAACCTTTACCAGGTTCATCTGGAGAGGCTTTGTATGAGTCACCAAACTCTATGACTTCCTATAGAGCATAGTGTTCATGTTGAAGATACTGTTGTATTCTGAATTTCCATTGCACAAATTTTCCAGTATCAAGGATTGGGAGTTTTGTGGAAGTGGGAGTGGTGTGGTTATATGGATCCATTTCTGTATGAGATGAGGTAAGAGTGTTATGCTTCTTTAATCAAAGTTTCTTCAACAAGCTCTGATACCACTTGTTGTTCCCAAACTTAGATCTTATGCCTTCACCAAAGGCTATGCGGAATCTAACCTTTAGTGATCAAGATGTATAACAATCAAGTGAAATGTATGGAACAGTGGATTAACCAAAAACCTATAATATTATTAAGAGAATAATACGAGTACTCTGATAGTACTAGGGTTACAAAACCATAAAGCTATGATGTGTATGAGATGTATGTTCAAGATGTGTATTCTACTTAACCTAAGGACTCCTTTTATAGTGCAAGGAGTCTTGTACAAGATACTGTCTAACCAAATCTCCTAAATATATGAGATATACACCAAATACATTCTAAATATATCCATACGTGTCTTTGACTTCTGAGTAGTCTTTATCTTCATGCAGCAGTGGAAATTCTTCAACAGTGGAAACTCTTCAGTGGCAAGATTATACTAGCAATGTGAAAAGTATACTAGCAGTGGGAACTATGGTAACTAGCAGTGGGAATGCCTTGGTGCATTTTATTCCCAACAGATTTTATCTTTTCAATGCTAGGTCTAATAGTTTTAACCCTATCATTAGGTTCTATCTCACTATCATCATTAGAATTCTAATCCTCAATGATTGGAGTACTAAAGTTGTTCATCCTAATAACATTAGATTCAACTATGTTGTACACACCCTTATTTTCAACTGTCTTATCATTACTAGGTGTAACAACTGTAGTAACATCCATATTTTTACTTTCAACAATTTCATCCATAAACATTAGATCAGGTTTGGAGGGAATCAAGTTCCCTGTTAAAGGTGGGGGAACTGCATGATATCCCTTGTCAAATTTGGACTTATTATACTCCTGATTTTCTAACATCTGAGATGAATTCACAAAACTTTCTACTGCAGGAGAAGCTATAGTAGAAGAAACTGCATTATATCCTAGTCCAGTTTTAAACATGTCACTAACTTGACTTTTCAGCAAATTATTCAAATATGTAGATGAATTTTAGAACTTCTCTAATGTTAGTTTTAACTCATCTCTCTCTTTTTCTGTTGTTTCCAATTTCATTTTGTACTTAACTAAGGCATTATCTCTCAGTCTAACTTCAAGTTTTAAAACATTAATGCTCTCTTCAAACACATCCTCATTTTTCTTATAGTGAGCTAGTCTAGCTTCTACTGACTCTAAACCTGCTTCATAAGATACTAAATTAAATTAAGACTTGTTGTAATTAGAATTCAAATTGTCATATTGTTCTTTAAGAGTAGCATAAGCTTTTACACATGTTTTAGAACAAGAATCTACCTCAGAATCTAAACTGAAAGAGCTTCCATAAGATGTATATGCTATTAATGTAAAGTTTGTAGGATGCTCTTCTTCAGCTTGGTAGCTCCAATCATATCCTCCAATTCCATCTTGAGCTATCAAGGCATACTGAGTGGGAGTCTCCACTGTGACAATTCTTGTATTATTCTCTCTTCCTTTGTTCTCCTGATTCCTTGGAAACCTACATTCTCTTGCAAAGTGTCTATTTTTATAACAATTGTAGCATTACAATTTTGACTTGTCAAATCCAACTCTTTGACCATTGATGTCCAACTTCCTTCCAGTTCTCTTGATGAACCTTCTATCTCTGATTGTTAGCATGGCCATCTCCCATTGTAGATCCATTTCTTCCAGATCATTAGGATGAAGTTATTCTAGATCTTCTTGAGCAAGTAGAGGAGAGTTGGGTTGACTTGCAAGGAAAGCACAGATCACAGCATCACAGAGATTATCTAGAGATGTAGAGTTAACACCATTACCTTAAGTATGAGCAGTACTAACTCCATAAGCAGTATTATCTGCTTTATTTGTGTTGTTGGTGCTGTTAGTGCTGTTGGAGGATACAAAAGCCACATTTTGTGAATTTTGGCTTGTACTTGATGATCCTGTAAGTTCAGGTTCATATATCTTCAAGTTGTTGTACAAGTTATCCAAACTGATGGTTTCTATTTCCACCTTGTTCCTCCAGATTAAAGCATGAGTCTTCCATTCAGATGGAAGACTTCTCAACAGCTTTAAGTTCATATCTTTTGTTTAATAACTTCTCCTTGAATCTCCAACTGACTAATAAGTTTTTGTAACCTAACAAAAGTTTGATCCATTGTTTCTGAACTTAATGCTGCAAAGTTTTCATATTGTTGCTTGAGAAGTGTCCTCTAAACCTTCTTGGATTCCTTGTTTCCTCCATACCTCTTCTCCATGGCTTCCATGAGCAATTTTGCATCTTGATATGAATGGAACTTTAGTTGATCCTTATTTGGGAGTGCCATCAACAGAGTTGCTCTTGCTTTTATCTCATTCCTCTTGTCCTGCTTTTCTTCTGCAGTAGTGGGTTTATATTCCTATTCAACTATTCCAATAGTTCTCGTTAATACTTTGTTACCATTCTTAATTACTTCCCATATGGAGTAATTAGTCATAAGAAAGTATTGTTCTATCCTTATTAACCAGAGATCATAGTCTGCTGGGTTAAGAATAGGAAGTCTTGCAGTCAGATTGGTAGTAGTAGTTCCTGCCTCTATCTTATCACTTATTGATCTAGGATGAATTGGTTGTTTCTTCTTATTCAAAGCTTCACAGCAAGCTCTGATACCACTTGTTGATCCCAATGAATAGATCTTTGACTCCTTAGCTTGATGTAAGGTTTAGTATCCTTGGATAAATCTAAAGGTACTAAGAATGAAACTTTGAGTGAATGATATAAACTATGCGGAATCTAGTTTGTACCACTAAGAAGTATAATCAATGAAATAGTAATGTATGTTTGACAAACAGAAAATATAACCAAAACAATAAGCTCTAATATATTAATACGAACACTCTTTGACAGTGTTAGGGTTTACAACCTTGAAGCTATGAATACTATGAAAGACTGATATCTAAAACCATAACCTATGATCTCCTTTTATACACCAAGAAGTCCTTTACAAGATAACTACAAATCTTCTAAACTTCTATAAGATATCAACATATCTTCTAAATATATAAGATATACACAGAATAACTAATACATATCTCTTAACATGTCTTATATCTCTTCACATGTCTTTATCTTCATGCAGTCTTCAATTTTTGTCAACAGTATAAAAACTCTTCAGCAGTGTTAAGTTAGTACTAGAAGTACTAACTTATACTTAGCAGTACTAATATTCTTCTAGCAGTACTAACTGGTTTATACTGCCAGTTATAACTCAAGCAGTACTAACACTTTGACTTGGCAGTACTAAGTATAAAGACCCTTAATTCCCAACATTCTTGCTTGAGTAAGGTGCCATTTCATGGTCTTTTAAGAAGCAAACATGCATCACTAGTTCTACTATGGAATCTGAGTTTGTAGCATTGGCTGCTGCTGGTAAAGAAGTAAAATGGCTAAGAAATTTGATACATGAGATTCCAATATGGTCGAAACCAATAGCACCAATATCTATCCGATGTGATAGTGCTCCCACAATGGCTAAGGCATATAGTCAGATATACAATAGGAAGTCTAGACATTTAGGTGTTAGACATAGTATAGTAAGGGAACTAATCAGGAATGGTATGATTTCTATTGAGTTTGTTCAGACACAACATAATTTAGCTGAACACTTGACGAAGGGTCTAGCTAGAAGCTTGGTAAATAAGTCAGTGATGAGGATGGGATTGAAGTCCATTTAGATCTACTATCTATGAGA
Organism: Tanacetum coccineum; assembly: GCA_026074375.1. Taxonomy (NCBI): domain Eukaryota; kingdom Viridiplantae; phylum Streptophyta; class Magnoliopsida; order Asterales; family Asteraceae; genus Tanacetum; species Tanacetum coccineum. The sequence goes on from BQNB010073351.1 coordinate 23,453, forward strand.
TACCTAATTCCCTTCTAATATAATCTTAAAAGCTAAATTCAATGTGGAAAGTTCATAGCTAGAGATTGGAACACTAGTATTTATCTTCCCGAGGTATGTGTTCAGACCTGCAAGTGATGGTTAGGTTGAAGTTCAACTTCTTAATGGTTCTTTTGAAAAATTGCAAATGCAGGTGCAAGAAGTAAAAGGACCACCTATGTGAACATGAAGTTTTGCTGCTTTAAGAAGCTTGGACTTGGCTTCTTATATGTTCATTAATGGATTGAGACACATGGCTTGTAAAGTGTCAAGTAAATGAACTTTAAAGTGTTGTAGAAACTAACGTGTGTAGTATCTTCATGTATTCAAATGGATTGACGGGTTCAATCGTTACGACACCTTGATTTTTGAATATTTGGAATGTGTATTATACTAAGATGAAAATTCAATCGCAAGACATTTTTATTTATGCATTGGTTTATTTCATTATGTTTGTTTTAATATGTTTTACATATATCTTTATATAAGTTTTAGTAAATCAAATATTACACTAAAATAGGGGGATATGTTGGTGACTTTAGTGTCATTAGGCCATTTAGGTAATGGTGATTTACTGGAGACCAGTGAGGTTTCATGTTCGGCTCGGTAACAAGTTAGGGGAGTGTGGAGTACACGTTTGTTGAGCTAATGTGAAATCTATTTTGAATAAGTTAAGTTTACGCCATAACAGGTTTGGTTGGTTACGCCGTAAACTGATTAGGTGATGTTGAAAGATCATTTGGTGTTTGTTACGCCGTAACCTCTTCGTAGGGTTTACGTCGTAACCAGTATGAACAATGTGTTCAAAGGAAAATGATCTTATGTTTCGCTGTAACCATTTGATTACGTTGTAACCAAGTAAAAGGCAAATAGGGTTTACGCCGTAATCAATGTTGGTTACGCCGTAAACTCTTGTTAGTTAAGTTTGTAAATTTAGTTTTAACCTACTTTAACCACCCATAACTGTTGGATTTTTTGTATTATTAATACAGAAAACATTGGTTCTCAAGTATAGATGGAAAAACATAATAACACACGAAAATTCCTTACAATTCTTTCATTGTTCTTGATTTGTGCTTCTTGTGCCTAGAACACAAATTGCTATACTCCTTATATTATCCCGATAGAAATTTCGTGCAACCCAGGCATTGATAAGGGTCGAAATACTTTATAAGGAAAGTGAACTCAACACGATACAAGCGAGTTATCCAAGATCATCACACACATACACACACACACACACACACACTATTTTCTAACAGAAACCTGCTGCATGCATTTCTGAGTTAATAATTCATCTTCTTGTTGTTATCCACTGGACTCGCAATATATACATGACATATATAAAATTGTATTCATATTAAATAGGGGTGAGCAGAAAAACCGAATAAATCAAAAATCAAAACCAAAAACAACCTAATTGAACTAATAACCGAACCGAATTTGCCAAAACGAACTAAACCGAACTACAAATTTGGTTCTCGGGTTGGATATAGGTTTGGTAGTCTGAACCGTAAACCGAATGAATACAAATATATATATATATATATATATATATAGTGACATTTTCTTTGCAGAACCACTTTTTTGTACAGAACATACAGAACCATTTAAAATGAATTTGAACCATTAGATGTGTTTAATCAAAGGTTCAGATTGAATGTGCAAAATTGCTATTAAACAAAAAATGAGATACTTTTATTCAATTAAATAAAAAGTTGAAAGGATAATTTAGGTATTTCATATTTATCCCTAAAAAACTCCTAGGTTAACTCACTTACCATATTTCTTCTCACAAAACAAATAAACCGCCACCCATTGTTCGGCTCTCTCTCTAGATCTATTGTTCGGCAAAAAGAAAGGAAAAAAAACACCAATTGTTCGGCTCCATTCCTACCTTTTGTCAAGTTCACCTACCTGTCACTATCATAATCTTTCATTCAAATAACGAGGTTTGTTTATGATTTGTTTAAAATGGTTTTTTAATCTATGATATATGTTTTGATTGGTTATTTAATCAGATCTAAACGTTTCCACATAATTTATTTTCTTGGTTTTTTCGTCATAGGCCTTGGTTAATCTCGTATATTATTTGATGGTTCGCGATTTGAAGATTGATGTAGTTTTTAATTATTACATTATCAGTGATGTTGTTTTTTCTCGATCTAAATCTTTGAATTACGCAAGTTATTTTAAATTTTAAATTGGCTCAAATATATATGAAAGTGTGAAACGACCATTAATTTTAATGTTGCTAAAATCTTATTTTTAGTATAAATTTTGCTTTTTAAGAGGTAGACAATATTAATGGAGTATGATGCGTTTGTTTCGGTTTAGTTGTATACACGACAGACCTAAAGCCACTTGTATGTTTAGCCTCACTTGGACTACACACTTTGGTATTAGTAATTTTCTTGAGAATGATATATTTATATCGACAAGGACATTGGTTGAAATTACTGTTATACACTTGATGCACATAATGTTTCCTCCTTTGATTGATCTATGGTATGACTTGTAGTTTATTACTTTTAGCAGTGTGTTTAAGCTCTAAGTGCTCAGTGAGTTGGGGACTATTTTGTGTGATTATTTGATGTTTGCGTTCTATTGTTTATTGTTAAAATTAAATGGCTGCACAAGTGTTTATGATTTTATGGGCATGTACAATGGTGTGCAGATATGTGTTTTATTTTTTTGATGGGTCGTTTGAGTTTAATTTATAATTTTTTTATTTAGATTGTGCATATGTGTTGGTTAGTTTGTTTAATATTAATTAGATAGAATGTATATGTGTTTTAATGTTTACTTAAAAAAGCAAAAAATATAGGTATGTTATATATGTTTTAGATTGTGCATATGTGATCTAGCTGTTTATGATAAAAAAAAGTAAATATGGTTATAAATTTCAGGTATTAAACCATGTTTGATAAAAGATGTGGATCTGATCGTATAATGATGTAATGACCCAAGTGAAGAATGATACACAAGGGCACCTTAACGATGGCTTTGTTCATATGTTTTAAAGAATTTGATGAGAAAAATGAAGCGTGCTGTATGATATTTGAATAGTGGACATATGTTTTTGGATGACGTGCCACATATCTATTTAACAAGACAATATTGTATTTGAATTGTATTTCTTTTTATATGCAATATGTATTACTATTTATGTTTTGTTTGTTTTACTTTTAGTAGTTTACATGTATATGTTTATGTTTTTTTTTTTGGTCATGAAATTTCATAGATTAAAAATATAACCATAAAATATGTGTCATTACCATTTTTAAAAAAATAAGTTTAATGTCTCAACAATTTACGCAAGAAAAATATGTAATTTAACATATTAAAAAACACATATATGCACCTTAATTTCAGACATAATGTATACTGAAAAAAGTATTAAACTTAAAAAAATTCCGAAAATAAGGATAATTAAAAAACATTTGTAAATTTAAAAGAATTTAAAAAAAAAATTAAATGTGTGTTGACTATTATACCCTTTTTGAATAAGAAAATATATTTTAAATAATACACTAAATTCCTTTGTCCAAGAGTTGTTATGTAGGTTTATGTACAAAGTGATTCTGCAGAAGAACGGCCCACTATTATATATATACTATATATATATATTATATATTATATATTTATTTATATATATATATAACATATATATTTTATATATACACACACATTATATACTAGGGGGGGGGACGTTATTTCAGCATCAAATAAGTTCGAGTACTGCAAGGAACTGTCAAACATACATGCACAGCCATTCAATAATTGTCATTTCTACACATATGTTCTAATAGAACAAATATGTTTTAGAAAAAACATATATTTTTTTAGAATTTTGATGAGATAATTGGATAAACAAAATTTTCTTTGGAATACTGCACACCCTTCAAAGAAAAAATTTGGTAATTTGTCAATTTCTCAATCAATATTCTTTTAGAACAAATATGTTTTAAAAAAACCATATTTGGTTTTCTATAAAACATACTTGTGCAGAATGCGATTATTGAAGACTGTGCATTAATGTTTTTGAAGAGTTCTCGCACTTAATTGTTGCTGAAAATAAGTTACACTATATATATATATATATATATAATATATATATATATTATATATATCATTTATATATTGGAATTTTAATTTTCTTTACAGAACTATTTTTTTGTACAGAACCAATATAAACCATTAGATCATTTTAATCAATGGATGAGATGATTTGGGTTATTTGTGTAATTATTGTAAACTAAAAGATTGTTGAGTAAAAATAAATTAATTAGTAAAGGGTACTATGGGAACTTTGAAATTATTAATTGAAAAAAAAAATCTGTCAATTTTTTTCCAATAACCTCTCCTAATTAAATAGGGTTAGGTCAAAGTAATAAGCCACTTTATCTCTTATCTTTTATTTTTGCCGCTCCTTTTTCTCATTTCTAAATCTTGAATTGATTCTTTTGCTTCATTGTGTAATGCTTACATAGTTACATGTCTTGGGTATATTAAGTATGGTGCAATCTATTTTTGTATTTGATACCTTGGATTCGCAGACTCAACCGTTTGGATATCAGCTTTTTAGCCAACTTTTATCTTCGGTTTGCATTCATGGTATTTGGTTTCTCGTAATTCGGCTTCTATCTTCGGAGAAGAAAGAAAGGGTTCTTGTTATCAGGTAAGATTTATGTTTTCGGCATGAGTTTCAATAACAAATTGGGTTGGATAATGGAGTTATTATTAGTTTTTTTGCCATAATACTTCTAAACGAAAGGTAATTTTTTATTTGAAATTCGGTTTTGATCTAAAAGAACATGGTTTTCAAATACGATAAAATTTTTGATATGAAAAACAAATATGGTTTTTGTTATGACTATTTTTTTATTTTTCAGGTTTCAAGTCTTTATAATCTATTAGATATATTCCTTTGTATGGTGGTATAAGAATCATAATAAAATAACTTAATAGGGAGATTGTTGAAGTCATTGTTTAATTCTATTAATTAACAGGTCAACTTTTTTAGTAGATGTATTGAATTAATTGGACTATTTGTAATTTAAATTGAAGGTAGGTGAATTTAGTGACGTAATTTTTATGACAACGTGGTTTTATAGAATTAGAGATGAGATTTTACTGATGGTTATATATATTATAATATATTATATATATATGTATTATATTATATATATATATATTTAGTATATAATATAGTATATATAGACTCGTATATCACATTAGATATATATTATATACTATAGTTATATATTTATATATACTATAATATATATATTATATATATTACATATTACAATATATATAATATTATATATTACAGTATACATTGATATATATATAAATATATATACATATTTGCATAGAACATATATAAACATAGACATATATATAATAAGATATATTATAATATATATACATAGATAATATTATATATATATATATACACATAGATAAATAAAAGACGATTAAAATTTTATCTTAATATATAAAAAAATACTTTTTATGTTTGAAATAAATTTTTTTGCTAAATATCTATTAAATTATTATTATTTTTAAATAAATGGTGTAATTCGGGTTATTCGGGTCAACCTAAAAACCGAACCAGATTCAAATTCAGTTTTCGATTCTGTTTGATTTTCGGGTTGGCAAAAAATTTTAACCAAATTAATCGAACAACCTGATAAACGAACCAATCAACACCCCTAATATTAAAACAGTAAATGAAAAACCAAATGAGCAATTGCCTCTAAGTCTGGTCTCTAGCCACTCATAAAGAAATCGACAACCAACTTTTCAAATTGTTAACTTAAGGTTCAAATTACATGCAACCGATATAAAAGCACATTGAATGTAATTCTCAACAATATAAGCGGTCATTAAGCTATATGTAGATAAAGGTAGAATAGAAAGTTCTTTAGGTGTAAATAGTACACATGTTATAATTCTTTAAAAAGTAACCAAAGTTTTGCATTTACATATAATAATAGTTAAAAATAACTTGATTAAACATAAATTTCCATTATATTCTCATAGATACATACTTAATTTTCCATCTCATATCTTTTGGACAGTAACCCAGTTTTCATTAATTCATAATTTGACATGTCGATCCTTTCGAAAAGACTACGAACACCTCAAGGTTCTACATCAGCCATCCTCTAGCGACCGCATCAGCCTAGCCTCAGGATGAGATTCGTTCACCTAATTCATCAAGATTCTCTGCTTTTTGAAGGATCAAAAAATGACTTTGAAGCACAGTACTTCTCATAATCATACATCAAAGTACTGAGTCGCTTTTAGGAATATAAACTGCTACTACAAACCCCAATTTAAATGTTGCCAAACTTGGGCCTTATTTAATGATCCACACAGTTAAATTTTGCACATGCAAAATACCACAAAAAGCATTCATGAGAAAGTGTGCGTAGAAAGAAAGTTTAGTCTTCATGACAGGAATTAACAAATATGCTGAGAGAACACTGTTACTTTATCTTGCAGGTTGTGGCTATTATAACAGCTGGTTTGAAGTTTGTAAAACAGTGACTTACATGTTGGCTATTATAACAGCTGCATAAACCGAACTCTGTTTGGTAATTTGTGAATCCTAAAACTGAATGCCAAACTATAACACCCGCATTTTAGTAATATAGCAGCGGAAGCTAATCTGGGGTATTACTTCATGAAGCACATACACAATCATAGAAAACGACTCAAAAGAGACTGTTAATACAAATAAACCGGCTAAAACAAAATGTTTTTACAATCAACTTAAACTAAGGTTTTATTAATGACAAAACATATTCATTCTTCCCAACCATTCTTCTCAAACCTCTTATCATCTCAAAACATAATCTCTTTACTATTTTCCATCATTGTAGAAAAACATGCAACTTGAAAAAGTATACAAATCTTTTTAAACCCTAACTTTACACAAAATAATCTTACACCTTTAAATTTTATTATTCCATTTTGTACATATTTAATTGCAGCAAATCCAAGGAAAATCTCATAAGATTACATAAGATCTATCAAGATTTTGCAAATCTAAATTTGGATTTTGTTACTGTTTGTCGGTGCCCTTAGATTTGCATACCGGTGCCCTTGGTAAACAGCACCGGCAGTTCCGGCAAACAGTAAATTGATTATTATATTAGTTTAAAATTCAAACGTATTTTTAAGTACTGTTTGCCGGTGCCCTTAGATTTGAAAGCCGGTGCCATTGGTAAACAGCACCGGAAGAACCGGCCTACAGTAAATTTGCTGGCTATAAATACCAAGCCATTTCTTATGTTTTACACATCTTTTATCATTCAATCTTCTCTCTAATCAACTGATCTCTTTCTCTCTAGCATTTCTTTCAAATTCTTGTGTAGGTAATTCACTTCAAGAAAGGAATTGCCAAATACACGAAAGTTTCAAGCACGCCTCAAAAAGTGCCTTGATCTTAATTCTTTTTACCTCATTCAAGAGATCATATTGTTGTAATTTATTGTAGTAGTGCTTGTTGTACATCAAGTGTTGTTGTGTTATTATCGATTCTCGTGTGTGAGAAATTTGGTAATCATCCTTGTATTCTATAGAAGTGTACCGTCGTTGTGAAGGCTTCTTCGCCAAGTGAAAGGAGCTCGGTGACTAGTGTTTAACAAACTCTCGAGTAGGTGACTCGGGGAGTAAAGTAGGGCAAGGAAGGTGTCCTTGTAGCTGAACCACTATAAATATTTGTGTCCCGATGATATCTTTCTATTTTCTCATTTTTCTTTGAATTCCTAACTTCTTAAATATCTAATATCAACATTTAGATCACTTCACCAAAAGGTTTCAAATAAAGTATTTTACAAAATTAATTTTTGAAAGGTCAAAACTTTTAAAAACTATTCAACCCCCCCCCCCCTTCTAGTTTTCCATAATTGCCATCAAGAGCTAGGTTACTAAAGTTTTAAAATAAATTGTATTTTAATCTTTAAACGATTATGGATTTGAAAAACTACAAAGAAGGTCAATCTATGCAACGACCACCTCTCTTCGAGGAAAATTGTTTTATTTATTGGAAAACCCGTTTTGAAACTTACGTGAAGTCTAAGGATGTTAATCTTTGGTATATCATTGCTCATGGTAACTACAAACCTACCACCAAAGACAAGGATAGTAAGGATGTTGTTACACTATATGAAAAGCTTGATTAAAATCAAAAGAAAATGCTTTCCAAAAATGATGAAGCTAAAATGGTTTTATATAATGCTTTACCTAAAAAGGAATATGAAAGAATTTTCATGTGTGATACGGCTCAAAATGTTTGCAATTCTTTAATAACTACTAATCAAGGCAACAAACAAGTTAAAGATAAAAAAAATAGACCTTTTTGTTCAAAAATATGAAGAGTTTTCTATTACCGACGATGAAACCATTGATTGTGCCTTTTCTAGATTTAATACCATCATTACTTCTCTTAAAGCACTTAATGAATCTTTTTCAAGTCGTAACCATGTCAGGAAATTCTTGAGGGCTCTTCCATCAAAATGGCGACCAAAGGTAACGACGATAGAGGAATCCAAAGACTTGTCAAAGCTATCTCTAGACGAACTAGTTGGCAACCTCAAAGTCTATGAGGTAGTTCTTGAGAAGGACTTGGAGATTGCAAAGAACAAGAAAGAAAAGTACAA
>BQNB010073352.1:0-32148 GCA_026074375.1 Tanacetum coccineum
AAATGATCAAAATTACCACACACATGACAAGCTTTGTTGAATATCTCAAAATCACTCCCTAATTTTTGAGACATCTGTTGGTTCCTGTTTCTCTTGTTTCCCCTAGGACTTCTAGATGGACTGAAAGATGGACTGTATGTGGCTTGCCTAATTTGCTTAACAGGTTTCCTATCAGTTTTATGTTTAACAAACTCAATTTTAGTAAAATTAGGCTCAACTGTTTGAAACTTAGGCTCATCTTCTTCCTCACTTTCAGACACCCACTCTTTAATAATTGGGGCTTCATTTTCTTTCCTAGAAGTCTTAGGTTCATTAGTCTCAACAGTAGGCTTTTCAACTACAGACTCACTAACAGACTCATTCACATCAACAAAATCATCTAGACAAGGATAAACTAAATCAGGTTTTGGTGGCATAAAATTCCCAGTATAGGAAGGTGGGACAGCATTATACCCTAATCCTGTTTTACACTTATCCATTATCTGACTGTCTAGAAGTTTATTTAGGCTTTTTGATGAATTTTCAAATTTTTGTACTATAAATTGAACATCATCCTTTTATTTTGTAGCCAACTCTAACTTTTTTTAAGCTCTGTAATATCTAAATCTCTTAAATAGATTTCACGTTTTAAGAGTTTTATATCTTCCTCATACACAGACTCATTTTTTTAAAGACTAACAGTCTAGCTTCTACAGATTCTAAACCAGTTTTATAAGAGACAGCACATATCCTAGTTGTTCTTAAGTATTTAACTAATTGTTCATTTTGTTATTTTAGATCTTTTATGCATTCTAAACAAGATGAACAACAATTTGAGTCATTACATACCTTAGAGTTTATAGAAGAACTTGAACTTGTTAAAGAAAGAGCCATGAGAGCAAAATTGGTTGGACCTTCTTTTGCTTGGTCACTCCAATCATAGCCAAAGCCATCACACTAAGACACTAAGGTATTTGAAGTAGTTGTCTCAACTGGCACAGTCCTTCTGGTAGGCTCCCTATTCCTGCTGTCTTGATTCTTGGGTGCCCTGCACTCCCTTGCAAAGTGTCCTCTCTTGTTGCAGTTGAAACACTCCACCTTGGACTTGTCAAACCCAATTCTTTCTTTATTGGCCATGTCCATCTTCCTTCTAATATTCTTCAGGAATCTTCTTGCCCTCATAGTCAGCATAGCAATGTTCCACCTTAAGTCCATCTCTTCTAGATCATCAGGATGGATTTGTTGTAGATCTTCATTATCAAGTTGTGGAATACTTGGTTGGCTAGCAAAGAAGGAATAAATCACAGCATTGCTCAAATTTTGAACAGTTGTTGAGCTATCAGTAGCACCCTGAGTGCTAGCAGTATTAATACTCTGAGCAGTATTAACTTCTCTAGTTGCACTGTTAGTGCTGCTAGAGGATAGAAAGGCTACATTGTGTGAGTTTGTGGATGAGCTATATGTCCTCTTGACCTCTGATTCATAAGCCTTTAGGTTGTTGAAGATGTCATCTAAACTCAGTGTCTCAATCTCTGGTTTGTTCCTCTACACAATTGTATACATAGTCCATTCTTGTGACAAGCTTCTCAAGAACTTCTTATTGATGTCTTTTTAAGGGATAACTTCACCATGCATCTCCAGTTGACTTATTAGCTTTTGAAGCCTCTCATAGGTTTGCTCAATCACTTCTGAGCTGGATGTAACAAAGTTTTCATATTGCTACTTCAAAGCTTTTTCCGGGGGGTGAGTGGGTTTTTTCGTAATAGCAGTAGGGGTTGTGGGACCGGTGCCACGAGTCTGTTCTCAACGAATTGGCCCGGCATTAGGATCCTTATGGGAGCATGCGCGTGGGGGATGTAGGTTAAAACTTTTATTGAGGGGCTCAGGTAGGGTAAGGGGGGGGAGGGGAGGGGGGGGGGGGGGGGGGGGCCTTCAACAAAGGTACTTCTTCCTTCAACTCTACCCTTCTTTGTGCCTTCTCTTCCACACTTGTATGAGGAATAACAATCTCCTTACCATCAATAGTTTTTGTTACTATGGGTGCATTACCATTTTCTATGATCTCTCATAGAGTGTAATCAATGCCTGTAAGTTACTTGCTCCATCCTCATCTTCCAAAGATCATACTCACTCAGTTGGAATGGGTAGCCTGATGGTTTGATGGATTGAGATCAATTACATCTTGAAAAGTAGATGTTGGTGTAGTAAAGTTTCTTCTTATTCAAAGCTTCTTACAAGCTCCCAGGAATAACCAAAATTGTTGATATCCAATAGAAATAGATCCTGCTTGCTTATATAAAGCCTAATTTTATTGAATAAATCCAAAACAACTATGATAGAAATTTGATTGTGAATATCAAAGACTATGCAGAATCTAGTCAATGATACTAAGAAGAATTTCAATGAAACAGTAATGAATAAATCAATAACAAATAATTTACCAAACTTTCAGCCTCAATATAATATGAACACTCTTAATAGTGTTAAGGTTACAAAACCTTGAAGCTATATCGATATCAAAACAACTACTTCAAGAATATCTAACTTCACTGCCTAGACTTCCTTTTTATACACCAAGGAATCCAAACTGCTTACAAAATTTTCCTAAGTTAATCATATCTTCTAAAAAATAACCCTATACGTATCTTTTACAAAAAATACCTCATACTTATCATATAAAACATAAGAAAATCTTTATCTTTTCTCTGATAAGTCTTAGATCTCTTCCTCTGTCACATAAACTCTTCCAGCAGTTGTAATCTTTAAGCAGTTGATAGACTTTCACACCACAGTATAACTTTTTTATACCAGCAGCACTAACTTAACCACAAACAAGTAGCATCAAGAAGGATTTTAAATCCAACAACTACACATGTTTAATAATGCATTCATGTTGCTTATGAATGTTGTTGTCAACATCAAACACATATATATCAGCAGTATATTGTACCTCAAACCATTGTTATCGATGTCATAGGAAGGTCTGTGTCTGATCATCCCCCAGAAGAACTTTTGTCATGCAATCATAATCCTTACCTGCTGCTTTCTCTCCAAAAGTGTTGCATTGTTTCTCTAAAACTAGAATCAATGGACCATTTGTCTGATACTAACCTACTGCAGTCTTTTCTCCTGAACTAGCATCCTATGCTTTAACCTTTTGAACCCACTGCGTTAATCTACAAACTTGCTTTCATTCACCTTTTTCAACCTATTATGTAACAACTTGACATAAAGACAGCTCTTTCAACAATACATTGCTTAATGGATTCCATGTGTTAGATTAGTCAAGGGTCTTGAAGGATGTCAGCTTTAAATTTGAGTCTCTTCTTGAAGTCTTGCGCTGTAGGGCAGGGGTTTCGTCGGGGGTGGGAGGGGCAGGGGGGGGGAAAATGGGGTAGAGTCTAAATTGGAAGACATGAGCATCTCTGAATGTATGAAGTTGTCAAACTACACTTTGATCACACTTAGAGCAGACATGGAATCCTTCTCGTAAAGTATTTCATTGTTGAGTTGCTTCTCTAAGTTATTAATGTTTTGAGATAACTCATACTTGAAAAATCTGACGTCAGTATGAAAGATGTGTGAAAAGGCTCATTGGAACAATGGACAGTTATTGAAAGTCTGCCTTTCGAGATGTTAAGTGGTTGTTTTAAGTACATTCAATTTGTTCAGGGAGTTCTCTTTCAAAATCTTTGCTTGATTTTGTAGTTGTTGTATCTCTTGTTCATCTAAATCCGAACACGAAGATAAAGTATCTTTCGTTTCCATTGTAACATGAATTGTGAAGTGAAAATGATTTGGTAGGATCTTAATACAGGTAATTGATTGTTTTGTGGCGAGGAGTGCGCAGTTAATTAGACATTCACTATAGAAATTATACAAATCTATGATTTAAAACCAAAAAAGAATAATCTTTTTATGGGATTTTACTAAATCAAGAGAAATCGTAAAGAAAATTTGTTGTTGTTGAAGCGCGCTTGCGGCATTGTTAACAAGTTATGAGCTAAAAACAATGAACGGTTACCACACTTTCAACTTAAAATGATTAACGATTGATTAAAACATAAAAAAGGACTAATGGTGTAATTAAAATCCAAGTTAAATGCTTAATGGTTGTTAGTTAAAGTTGTAGGGACTAAAGGTGTAACAACCATAAACACCTGGGACAAATGCGTGGCGCGAGAGCTAAGTCTGTTGAGAGTGCGCGAGCGGTGAAAATCCTATTTCAACAAAAAGGGATAACAAACCCACAAAAGGACGCTTGATAAAACAGTACTTGAAACCAAGGACTCAAGTTGCAATTTTTAAATTTATCTTAATAAAAACTACCTTTTCACTCTTATTAACCTTTCTTCTTCATTTGAATTTTATGAAAAGTGTAAACCGAATGGTTTGTATCTTTTCGGGTCATACGGATTATTATCGACAAAAAACCAAACACACTACGATGATCGTTTAGAACCCACAATTGTAATGAAAGTACCAATTAGAAGTACCCGAGCGAGAATCGAAAGTCAAACCAAAAAACCCGAAAACACGTTTGAAACGAATTAGGTCATCGCACGAGAATACTTCCAGCACCGCGCGTGCGAGTGTGTGTGTAAAATTTTGCCTATAGCAAACAAGTATAATCTTCGACGAGCGGAGCTACAAGCGAATAATTCGCCAAAAATGTAACGAATAATTCGCCTTAAGTCAATCGTAAACTTCGGTACATCGCGAATAGCAGAAAACTTGATAGTTTCTCCTAGAACTAAACATATACTTCGCCTCACTTGCAATGGCATAGTTTGCTTGACATGGAATGTATACTTTGCCTGACTATCTCAGTGGTATTATTTGCCCATATGAAACCAAAAAAATGTACTTATCTTTTTGCAAAACAAACAAGCACAGATCCACAATTACAGGAATTGTGTCTCTTCCTTGGTTTTAAATAGTGTGGTCCACAAGATAATAAGTCAACTCAAGAAGCTCAAATAAGCTCTTTTCTACCACAATAAGCTTCGAAAATAAGCTACTAACAAAGATATCACAACACTTGCTATTGGAAAGCGTGAGTAAGAAGAAAAGAATAAAAATGATATCTAAAGAGAATGAATTTATGATTTTTTATAGAAATACATACATGAAATTTTTTAAATTGTGTCTCCTTTTTTTCTTACACACCGTTTGACATAAAAAAGCAACAAACAATGTGGATCACCGTTGGATATAAGGAAACAAAATTTAATGGCAAACAATAAATGATCCTAGTAAAATAATAAGCCCAAAATACCAAAACTATTGAAAACCAAAAATAAAGACCTAAACAAAAGAAAATGAACCACAAATAAGTCCAATAAACTCTAACAACAAACCACTTATCACCAAACCCACCCGAGGCGAAGTGATACCAATTTGTAGTAACCAAGAACCCACTTTCACTTCACCATGGTATTAAATCAAGAAATAAATATAAAAGATAGAAAAATGTAGAAAAAAAAGTAGGACGAGAGAAAAAGAGAATGGTTTTAATTCATACAAGTGTGTGAAATACAAATGAGAACCAACACCCTCTCCACACTTAGAGAGGGGTATTTATACCACATACATGGGCTGGCCTCTTAAGGCTTTCTTTGGGCCGTGTGGTTTAATGTCTTGGGCCGAGCTCGAGATAACTTTGGCTTAAGCCCACAACGCATACAATATTAGATTAAATAATGAGCCCAATACCCGTAACTAGCCTATTACAACATATATTAAATAAAGACCAAAGTTTCCCTCCCCTCTTGATTGACACGAGCTAATCCTTGTTTGACTCGATATTTTAGGCTAACATGTCATTACAAGACAAACCATTGTTAACCCTCATCAGTATTGAATGGTCAATTGTCGTAGTTTTCATCCATTCAAACGTCCTCCAAATAAACTTCCTAATTTCCTTTGTATTAGGCTAAAAATAATGTTTTCATCATCCTGTATACAAACACTAGCAAATTAATTAGTAACGGGAAAAGTAGGAAAGTTAAGAAGATTACCACTTTCATGGTTCGTATCCCCAAATGTTTCTTCATCACACCTATTTAGAACTTCATGTTCAATCCTTCTCAGGCATTCAGCTCTTACTCTGAACAATTCATCCAAGATCTTTTCAATGCTGGAATATATCGTATCTAAAGGAAGGTTAGGTGCTTGTGGTGATTGAACAAAAAATTGGGATGTAAACCCATGAGTAGTATCATGTACATGACTTTTCATAGAACATTGCATAGCCATATATAAATCATACTCGTCTAACGTCATCCTATCAATGTCTACTTCATTTTTAACATTATGGGGTGTGGAATCAAATTTGGTACAAGGTTGAGGAGTTTGAAAACATGGTAGTAAAGGAGGTAGACTACAATGCTCCTCATCCTCCTCATCAAAATCAGGACATACCAAAATTCTACTCCTCGCAGGAGAAACCTTAGAACAAGCACCTCTCTTCCTAGAGATGCATCTCCTCGTTAAAACCCTGTGCCTTGCTTCGTACATCAATTACTCATTCAATGTCATTTTTTTCAATATCAAGCTCCATCTCCATTGTCCTGAGATACACAAAAACAAAGAACCAAACGAGCACATGAGGAAAAGGAAAGAGTAAACGAGGGGATTAATGATCAAAAACAAAAGATGGAGCTTGGGAAATGGAGTAGGAGGTCGGAGCCGAAAGAAGAGGTAGAGACTGGACGGACTCTGAAGTCGGATGTCGGCGTGCGCAGAGTGTGAACTCTCATAACACGCAAGAGTAGACAGAAACATCATACAGATTAGAGTCGTAACAACAGGGTACAGGGAGGGTGCCAAAACATACGCGTGTGGGTTATCATAGATTCTTAGGTAGTTCGCGAGGTTTATAAATTTAAAAACACTACATGACTATATTTTCTTATAATATCATCATATATTCACTCTACTTACACTGATAATAAACTGACGCATCCTACCTGAAGCTTCTTCTGAGTCACCCGTGAGAGAACATAACGGAACGAACTAGTACTAACTTATACAAATAATCTTAACTTGAGCAACATTAATATTACTCTAACAGTAGTAACTAACACCAGCAGTAGTAACTTTTGTGCTAGCAGTACTAACTACTTAGAATATTTTTTTCAGTCTTCACCAGCAGTAGAAACCATAACCAGCAGCAGTAACTTCAACAGCACTAAGAAGTCTTTTAATCCCAACAAAAACCACCTCAATCATCCAAGTTTCCAATGGACATTTAAACACAGTTAATTTTCATAAGCGTATAATCATTACCTTGATACAACAGTCATCTTTCAATGGTGTTAACTCCTTGATCATGTTAGTTTTGGTAATCATGAGGGACATTTGTGAATGATATATTACAAAGGAGATGTAAACGATGGAATGAGTATTGTGAATGTGTCCTCATATGTGTCAATTTATAGGGTTAAGGCACAATAGGTGAAGATATGATCAAATCATGCATTTAAAAAAAATAGTTTGAAACATAACTACAAAGAAACAAACCAAGCAATACAGTGTTATACAAATTAGAAGAATACAAAGTTGTTAAGAAGATTTTACAGCTATGAGAGTATGTAACAACTGTAAATAGGCGAAACTAAATCATAACCCATTTATGCAGGAAACAAATCTGTGAACCCTAAAAATAAAACCCGCCAAAAAACCAAAAAACCCAAAAAAAGTATTTGTGCGATCCCTAAAAATATTTTTGTGATCCATAAATTAATATCGGCAATTAGGACCTACAAAAAACCTAAAAATCAAGTTAAGTAATTCAAATTTTTTAATGCACAACCAGATTATTTGTTTCATATTGATTGTCAATTAAAAAATTGAAACATAAAATCTAACCGATCAAATTGACGTGAAACAAGTAATAAAGTAAAACATACATTGTACGATTAGGAAAGATTGAAATTTGAGTTTGGGAAAGTTTGAAATTTGATATCATAGATGGATACATTGCATAATTTTCGGTTGCTATTAAATGAGGGTGGAAAGTCAAACTGGGTGACTAAATGGCTGAGATAAATTGTAGATGACATGGAATTGTTGACGTGGCTTAAATGACGTGAAGGAGTTGCCAGCATGGATTAAATGACGTGGAGAAGTTTCAAAAAAACCTTCTTTTATTATATATATAGATACTCACAAAACATAAATACCACTTACAATACAATAAAATAAATAAAATATTATTTATCTCTTTTAAAAGTTACTCACAACAACCAATAACCGTCATTCTTACCTCAAAAGATATTTTTTCCTCTTTTCAAACCTCGGGACTTATGTCCCGTAAAATGTAAAGAATATTTTTTCCTAAAATCTGAGGTATGACATTTATCATATTCATGATGACTTGGCACTTTTTTGAGCCTTATTCACATTGGAAACCCTCCAGCCTTAATACATTAAACTTTTAGAAAAGCATTGCAATACAATTAATTTTGGACGGTTGGGAAAAGCATTACAATTAATACAATACAATTATGTGATAACATTAAATATTTAATACTTTTTGGTAGTAAAATACCCCTTAAAATACCTGCAACTGTTTCACTAACACTCGAAAACGAGACATTTTCTGTTAATTTGTTGTTTTAAGGTGAAATGCAGGAAAGCCGCAAGAAACAATGGAAAAAGGACTAAAAGTGTAAATTCTAAAGGATGTTACGGCTTAACACTAAAAAAGGTTACACCGTAACATAAATTAAGCAAGTACGAAGATCAAGGAAGCATGTTACGGCGTAACAACATATCTAGTTACGCCGTAACCCTATATTTGGAAGGAAATCTTGACAAAGTATTGTTACGGCGTAACACCTTATCCAGTTACGCCGTAACCATGAAGATCCACAAATTAGGAATGAAGATCACGTACATATGGAAGTTATATAAAGGTTACGGCGTAACACCATATCTGGTTACGCCGTAACAAGCTGCTTAAATAAGGAATGCCGTGTGAGTTGGTTATGGTGTAACACCATTATTGGTTGCGCCGTAACAGGTTCGACCACTATAAATAAAGGCCTCATTCAAGCTAATCCGACATCACTTCCTCCACAGTCAATTGGAGAGGCGACCAAAGGTATCCTACCTTCGAAGAACACAAGCTGAAGTCCAAGGGAGATCACATCTAACTTACTTTTTGTATTTAATCGTTCAAAAGTGAATCCTGTAAGAATTATGAGTTTTCAATATATGATTTCTTATATCTCTTATTGTGTTACCTTTGCCATGAGCGGCTAAGCACTTTAAGTGTTGGCCTAGTTATGAATTTACTACTGTTATGATTGTTTCGTGTTAAATTATGGTTTCACTAGATATTCCTTGACTATCGTGTAACCCTGGGTTTTGGTAGTACGGGTGGTTTGGACCTAGCTTGCCCTATTAATATACTATCTTGTCATGGTGGGATCCAATGGGTACTAGGGAGGATCACTAACTCTTTACCTGGTGTATGAATCGACTCGTCACCTCACTTATCACTCGATACTTAAAAAGCACAGGAACTCTTTTAATGGGTTAATAATCTTAATAGGTTATTAGATATGTTTTGAGAATAGTTGGGATTAATCACTACAACCTGGATAGCCTACCTCCCAGATGATTTAGGACTGATTCGGAATCGTAGGTAGTATAGGATAGACTGTATATGCACATTCAAGTCATCGACCTTTGAAACCACTAATGAAACCATAGTTTAACATTGCACAGGAACACGTTGTCATAGCAATAGTAATGAAGTAACTAGGCCAACATGTTTTCTCTCTTGATATCTTCAAAAGCTTTTAATTTCCAGCATTTACTTTACTGTTATTTATTTATTTCAATTCAAATCAATCAAAACCATTTTTCAACCAGTGACACTTTCAAATTAAGACTAATAACTATTTAGCTCTTGGGACGACCTCGAATTTACCATAATTACACTACTCACGATCGGGTTCTCTGCCCGTTAGTGCGTTTGTAAGGTGAAACGAGTTTTATAAATTTAAAACTTGCACAAAATATTTCTTTAAAAGAAAATACGCATCAAGTTTGTGGCGCCGTTGCCGGGGAGCTAATAATTAGAATTAATTTGAATATTTCATTATTTCTCTGCTTTTTCTAAACTCTATACCCGCAGGAACTATGGCTAGAGTTAACTTCAACACTCTTACCATGGAACAATACTTAGCATTGTCACGAGATAACCAGGTTCCGGGCGTGGTTAAACCTGAAATCGGAGGCAATGTCAATTTCGAAATCAAGAGCCAATTCATGCGTGAATTGAGGGAAGATACTTTCTCCGGAAACAAGGATGAAGATGCTCATGACCACATTGATCGGGTCCTCAGCATCGTTGGCTTATTCAATAAACCCGAAGTTTCTAAGGACGCAGTCATGCTCCGAGTTTTTCCCTTTACTTTTACCGAAACCGCAAAAAGATGGGTGGACAGACTCGCCCCAAGGACTATCAACACTTGGGATCTCCTCAAGAAGGCCTTTATTCAAAGGTACTGCCCACCTTTCATGATCGCAAAACAGCTTGAAGATATTCACAACTTCAAGCAAGAAGGAGACAAATCATTATACCAAGCCTGGGAACGGTATAATGACTTGCTATACAAGTGCCCAACTCATGACATCAACAGTCATCAAAAGGTAAACATTTTCTATAAGGGTTTGAGCACTATGAACCATCAATTGCTTGATTCATAGGGACCTATCCCCGGAATGAGACCAGCCGAAGCTCTCACAGCAATCCAAACCATGGCTGACCATTCTCAGAAATGGCACGACGACACCACAAGCAAGAAAATAGGAAGCAGTAATAGTAGTGATGGACTAGCTGCTTTAGTTAATAAGTTGGATAACCTGGGAAGGGATATGAAGAAACTTAAGGAAAGTGTTCATGCAATCCAGGTCGGATGCCAAATTTGTGAAGGACCTTACCTCGACAAAGCTAAATGAGGAAGTTAAGCAAGTAGAAAAGGTCAGATATGGAGAATTCGGACAAACAATGCATTTTAACAGAAACAATGGAGGAAAGTTTCGAGTAGGACCACCTGGATACTACACTAAGACTGATAACCGTCCACCATATAGGGAAAGAAGGCAAAACTTAGAAGAACTGCTAGCCAAAAATCAAGAGGAGTCTGCACGAAGAAGTATTGAAATAGAGTTATGGATTAAGAAGCTTCAAGAAAATGCTGAGATTAATACTAGGAACCAAAGCACATCACTCAAAAATTTAGAAGCACATATCGAACAATTAACCAATGAAATTCGTTCTAATAAAGCCCTTGAACAAGTTAAAACAATTACTGCTGATCAAGAAACGTTTGGGCTCGACAAACTCCGTAGAGTATCCTTCATATTGGATCCTGAAAATAAAACCTCTGAAGTTTTACAACACCAACTGCCACGTAAGGAGTTAAACCCAGGAAACTTCACACTCCCCTGCACGGTCGGTAAATTTAATTTTTATGCAATAGCTGACTTAGGTGTTAGTATTAACGTAATGCCTAGGAGTATGTTTGAACACTTGCAACTTACCTATTTAAGGAAAACAAATATGCTCTGTGAAATGACAGATATGTCTAAAAAGCACCCTTGGGAATAGTCAAAAATGTTTTAGTTAAGATTGGTAAATTCTTATTCCTTTTTGACTTCGTAATCATTGACAACACTCCTTTAGAAATTGCAATTCTAGGAAGACCCTTTTTGGACACCATCCATGCAGAAATATATGTCTTCGCTGGAAAAATATCTCTAGGGATTGATGGAAGAAGAATAAGTTTTAAATCGATAAGAAACAACAATATGCATACGAATCCCAGTGAAAGAATTTTCATGATTAGACTCCAATCACCTACACAGAGTAATAATCAGATCAATTGCGATGAATCAAGAAACTGGGACAATAGGTCCCCTAACTTAGGAGATCTGGAGCCTAAAAAACGGAAAATTAAATTAGATATGAATGTTCCTAAGTCACACTTTTGTAACCCTATAAAACAAACTTTCAAGGAACAAATCAAAATATGGCCATCCTGTGACCCCGATAAAAAATTGTGCGATGGTGGGGGAGAAATCTATGAGGTATCTAAAACTAGGAATTTGAGGTTTTGGTACTGCAGCTTTGATAGTGAGAGAAGAAATGTAAAAGGTAAAGGACTATCCTTTCCTGATTTCCTCTTAGCTAAATACGGAAAAAGCCAAACCGATACCTTGATTTGGGACAGTAGATATGTTGAGTAGTGTGATATTAGTCCCTCATCTGAAGCATCTTCTCAAGAATCAAGCAACCTGAGACCTAGAGATTATACTTTTAGGGAATGGACTTTGATTAAGGTCGGGCATACTGACATAAGTGAACCTGTGAAAAAAGCAATTTTAAAATTATGGTTAATTGATTGTTTCCAAGATAACTCGGCCTATGAAAAAATACCACTCATAGGAGCTTTGATGATTACAAGTGGGAATTCAATTTAGAAATCGATAAGTTAGCAGATGAGTACGAACTTGGAATTGGGAAGAAAGGACACATTCTAGATCACATATGGGAATATTGTAACCAAGTGCATAATAAAAATTACGAATGGCACAACTATGAGTTCAAAAACAAAGAATGCGAGGATATAAGAATAGATGATAAAGAATATCATCCATAAGAAATACAAGTAGAAACATTTGAAGTCAAGAAATACTCATTTAATGGTGGGCAAAATTTTATCTGCGTTACTAAAGACTTGGATAATGCTTTACCTCTCGGGAGAAAGAACGGATCTAAGTTTAAGGAGATGATCCAAAATGAAGTAGTAAGCAACAAAACGTAGAATGAGCATGAGTCTAACTTAAAGATTCGTTAATAAACAAAAGTGCTTGTCGGGAGACAACCCGACCTTTACTTAATGAAATTTCCTTTTGCATTAATCGGTTTGCATGTTTTTACTTTGTTTTGCAGAATCCAAAAGCTATGAGGCAATTATCAAGACCGACTTGACTCTTGATCATATGGTAACTTGCTGAATCTGCAGTAGTTACGGCGTAACATCTAAGTTTATGCCATAACCGCTATCGTTACGATGTAATCCATTTTATGGTTACGCTGTAATTAACTTAAGAACTTAAAATTTTTACCATTTGATTATGATGTAACCACCTAGGTTACGCCGTAACCCCTTTCTGAATTCATAAAAATTTAAGTTTTAAACATGTCTAAACCTTGTACAGGTAAATGGACTTTGTGGGTATGTTCTCTGGAAGCCCTCACGAGACTAAACTCGTCTACTTGGGCCACCAAGTGGTTTAAAAGGCTTGTTGCATATGCTAAATGCAACCGTGATTCCTACGACAGTGAGTTAGGATTGTATTCTCTGTATATTTCTCTAGAACGATTCTATGCTTTGGTTTGTTTTTGTGATCACAGGGGATTAAGAGCTTGCGAGAAGACGGAAATAATCTGAAGATTTCCGCCAAATTTCAAAATCTCAAAGCAATGCTCAGGGAGTTTCTTGTCTTAATTCTACTCTTTTCTTATTATTTTCATTTCCTTAATGTACAATAGGGACATTGTACAAATCAAGTGGGGGGATGGGAGTAGAATTAATACTTGACGTATGTTTTGCCTTCGATTTTCTAGTTTTTCTTAAAAATTATGCCAAATTTAAATTTTTGACAAATTTTTCTTAAATAACTAGAATTAATCTTTGCCGAATGCACATTATCCTTTATTATTACTTGGTGAGATTTAAGCCTAATATTCCGTTTCCATCATATTATTCAAAAATCCACCAAAATATTGAGTGTGCCGGTAGTATTGTAGACTTTAGAACTTGGCATGTACATCATTTCGAGACCTAATTGATTAGCAGGAATAGATAGTTCAAGAAGGCAACACTTAGGAAACCACCCAAATAGCCTATATGTGTGTGTTTATCGACTTGTTACACTAACTTGTCGACCTCCAGTGATAAACCCTTTTGTTGCACTTATTATTAGTGCAAGCTACCCCTAGATCACCCTTGTCAAACCAATCTATGTTTTCATCCAATGTTATATGTTTCATTACACCATTTTACCTGAGCCTACCTTGTAGTCTTAATTTTCTTTGTGTTGAAATTTCTGGCTACTTAAGTCTATGGTTCAGGGGGAATGGGAATGAGAATTATATGCATTCGTGGAAGACCAATCAGTTATGATCTATAAAGATCCCCTTATCACCACTTTTGACATTGTTTATCTCAAGTGGGGGGATGTGCGTATAATATCAAATGTTGCAGGGGTAATAATTAAAGATATAAACTCCTGTAACATTTGCATATTATGAAGAAAATGAAGAAAAGAGGGTGAAACAAAAAGCCACCTATGTGCTAAAAATGTAAAGATGGTGCAAAATAAAAAAATATAAAAAATGAAGCTAGTAGCCCATAAATGCACCAAGCCATCTCCGTAAATGGAGCTAGTAGCCCATTATTACACCAAGTGATACCCATTATGATGATATGATCAAGTTTTCGCACTTGAAGACTTGGACTATGGATGAATAGTAGCCGGTTATGGATACCTTAGATTATATATGACTATTTGTTATGTGTATTTATCTTAACACCAATTAAATATATATCTCATGCTATCCTAACCCTTTATATCACCTAAGTAAACCTGTGTTAGGTCACCCATGTTGCCTTTATGGAATTCTTTCAGTCCTAACTTAACTAGTGCAGATTTGTGTACTCTCCAAGCTTATGATAGAATACATACTATGAATATGCAGATGGCTGATCACCCCGAAAGTTAACACTTAGACTAGTTGAATGATTTTTATCCCCTTTTTGTGAGGTGTTCGGTTTTGATGTTTCTAGCATAAGTCTTTTATAAATTTATTTCTTTGAGTTAAACCGGAGAAAATCTTTTTTATATATTTTTTAACGGTATACTTGAGGGCAAGGCAGAAAAGAAGAAGTAAGTGGGGGGAGGGATATTTGATGACATCAAATATTTGATACTTTTTAGTGTCAATTTTCCCCTAAAAATACTTGCCATTGTCTTATAAATACTTGAATTCGATACTTTTACAGTTATTTCATTATTTTTAGGTAAAATGCAAGTATGTGACAAGAAACACGGGAAAAGGACGTAAAAATGAAGAAAACATGGATTCTTCTGAGACTTTACGGCTGATGACATTAAATAACGTCTATTTTATAGCATCATTTATCCTATGTATTTAACCCATTTTATATAATTATTGCAAAGAATTGTTACTTAATCGTTTATATTTGAGAATTGCAGTAATTATGGAGTACTTGGTGAATATTAGCAAAAGGCACGCATTCTGGAGCTTAAATGAAGATATTTTGAAGATTTACTATTCTGACTACCAATACGCCGTATCCATCAAGGAAGATACGGCGTATCCGTGCCTGCACTCACCAAAGACCACAAAGGAAAGAAGATCAATACGCCGTATCCAGAAGATGTCAATACGCCGTATTGAAGATATAGTATGTGAATATTCTAGAAGATGTCAATACGCCGTATTGAAGATATAGTATGTGAATATTCTAGAAGATATCAAACGTGGTCCCTACTCTAAGAAACTCCAATACGCCGTATCCAATCCCTTGGATACGCCGTATCGAACCGACTTCCAGACCCTATAAATACAAAACTTAAAAACGAGTTTTAAGTGTGCTAAATCATATTCTCGATACCTAAACCACAAAAGTTGATTTTTAGAGGAGAAAAAGAGCAGAAGAGGTCTTGCAACGCATTCCAATCCATAGAAGACAACGTGTAATTTCTTATACTTTTGTAATCGTTTAGTTTTTGGTATCATTCGTTAACTCGGTTAGTTTACCTTGGCTAAAACAATTACTCTTGTATTAATTATGATGTTTGAAGGCTAATACCTTCGGGTATTAGCCATTATTATGAAGATCTGAATGTTTGGTTTTGTTTATATCTCGATTGCTTAATTTATCGTTGCATGCTTGTTTATGTTTATCAATTCATACTTGTTTACGTGCTTTTGTATGCGACCTATCATTCAACTGGATCTAGTGATACGGACCAAGTAATCTAGATGCCGGGATAGCTCTCCATATAGTGATTTATACATCTAGAATCATAGGATCACAAATATTGTCCTTCTAAAATCGTGCTAAGGATACGCTTCTGGCTTAACTAGTTAACGGAAATTGCCTTTGGTTTATTGAACATGTTGACTAGTAGGTGAATCTAGATAATTCAACAAATAATGTTCTGATTCCATTGGATAGTTGGACGAATGTGGACTACTAGTGTATAATATTAATTTAAGCAGTAAGTGGGTGTAAAGTCTTTAATGAACTTTAGGTTTTCAAGATCACCATTGTTTTAATCCCTAAGATAGCTTTTAATCAGGGTAATAAGGATGCTTTTGTGGGGATGCTTTAAATTGGACATAACTAATGTGTCTGAGGTCTAGGATGAAGTCCGCTAAGTCTAAGAATGAATATGCCTGTCTTTCGAGATAAGTAATCATTGCATGAATAAACAAATCAAATTCTAATCGGAATTTAAAATTTTATTAATATTATTTAATAACAGATTAATTATTATTAACATTTTTTATCATTATATTTTAATTAATGATGGCTTATTACATATTTCTATCATAATAAAGGCTCAACCGCCTCTTTTATCTTCTGTTAATTTGCTTGTGTGGGTTTAAGTGTCTTGAATTGATTATAGTCACCAACCAAACTGTGCCAGTCTCTCAGGCTGAAAACCCCCCTTTTTCCTACCATATTAGAATAAGGATTATGAACTACATAGGATTAGAATAGGTTTGATCATAGATTAGAATTAACTTTAATTAGATAACCAAAATAATAAATAAATTTAAGAGATTTAACCTCGGACTCTTCAATGTTCGACACCCTATTACCACGATCTAACCGACCGGTACACTGCCCGTTAAAGTATTGTTTTTGGTTAAGTCGGCAAAATATAAATTTAAAACTTGAACTATCATAAATAAACACCACACAACGACACATCATCGGCGTACCCCTATATAGAGTTACGCCGTAACCGATTTCAGCAAGACACGTCATCAAATACCTCTTTATGGCGTAACACCACATAGGGTTTACTCCGTAACGGTTAATTATGGAAGATAGTGCAGCTGAGTCATCATTACAGCGTAACAAAGACATTGGGTTACGCCATAAAATTATTTTTTCCTACGATATGGAAGTCTAGTCACCATTACTGCGTAACATGGGAAAAAGGTTACGTCGTAACACATTTTGGCTTAAAATATGGAAACCCGCGTCAAGGACTTTGCAGCGTAACACCCTAAATGGTTACGTCGTAAAGTATTCGAAGATTATAAATAGAGGCCTCATTCAGCCACTTTATCATCAACCATTCTACCACAGATCTAAGGGATGATCAAGGCCTTCATAGCTCAAAGAATTCCACAAGAAGTCCACGGGAGATCACACTTAATTTACTTTTGTATTTAATCGTTCATAAACAACTTCTGTAAGAATTATGAGTTTTCCATCCATGATTATCTTTATTAATTCTTGCTTTGTTGTTGCTACGAGCGGCCTAAGCACTTCAAGTGGTTGGCCTAGTCGTAGATTACTATTGTGATATGTTCGTTTCCTGTTAGATCGTTGGGGTTTTTTTTTACATTGGTTGTCCTTTTGCTATATGTAACCCTGGGGTTTTGGTTAGTATTACGGGTGTTTAGATCATGTTATTAGATTACCACTTGAACATGGGATTAGCAGGGTACTAGGGAAGGATGATCATTCTAACCCTAGTATAGGAACTAACCCTGTTACCGCCTCTATCACCTAATATACTTAAAAAGCACAGGAACTCTTTCAGAGGTGGTTAATAATCTGCATAGGTTATTAGACTATTTTTAGGTTATTTGGATTATTCCACTATGATGGTTGCCCTACCTTCGGACTTTCAGGGGTATTCGATAGATCACAAAGAATTATTGGGCAGACTAAAGTATCTATTCAAGTCTGTCGAACTTTAGGAAACACTTAAGGAACATGGGTAACATTGCCACAAGAAAACATAGTTGTAACGGTAGTAATGAAATGGCTAGGCTAGCACAATTCTCCCCCTGATAACTTCTATCTCTTTTACTTTTCGCATATTTACTTACTTTTTAATCTCAAAATCAATCTTAAAACTACTTTAAAAACATGACACTTTCAAATTAAAACTAATTAACACTTAGCTCTTGGGACGCCCTCGGATTTACCATCTCAACACTACTCACGACTGGGTTCTCTGCCTATTAGTGCGTTTGTAAAGGTAAGACGAGTTTTATAAATTTAAAACTTGAATAAAATATATTTTAAAATAAAATACGCATCACGTATCTTTGAGGAACTGGTGAGAGAGAATGTCAAACCAGTCAGCCATAACGTGAGTATGCTTAACCATTCTGAGACAGATCTAATGGGGATGTTGAAGGACGTTTTGTGTCAAGTAGGTGTCACAACGGTACTAGCAAGGTTCTTGATCCTTGATATGCTAGTTGACCATACTGTCCCAATAATCATTGGGAGGAGTTTTCTTCACACCTGTCGAGGCATTATAAACACTCTTAAGGGTACTACTTCAACTTTTGATAGTGTTTGCCACTAAAATTTCTATGTGGCTTAAATACAAATTAACGGTGAAGAAAGTGATAGTGATGACGAGGAAGAATACTATCTAAAAAGAGATAAAATGGGAAGAACATTCTATGGCCCGAACCTTATAAGCTACTTTGACTGTAATGATCATATGGAACGTGTCTTAGCTATCTAGGATTCCATCAACCCTTTCCAAAAAATTTGTGTATGGAAGAAAGCTGTTGTGACACCCGTGATTTTAACAGGTTAGTCATACCTTTAGAATTGGCTAAGTGTCTATAAATGTTATATGTGTGTGTTGTGTGGCTTTATCTGTGTGCATGATTATCATTTTAAGGTGCGTGTTCATCTTATTTTGAATGAGTTTGAGGTATTTTGGAGTATTTCCATTTTTGTTCACGTGTAGTGACAATGGGAATGAGTGGCGTGCTTGCATGCATTGCTACGTCAATATGTAAATAATTATGTGTTGGATTATTATAGAAGGTATATCATAATGGAAGTGAATTAGGCTTGTGAAATATGAGAGTTATTAAGAAAGTTTCTAAATATAGAAAGTATTTTTGGAAATGAAAGTTATAAATTAAAAGTTAGTATTTAGTTTTTCATGCAAAAGGTTTACTAATTTTTCCAAAGTTTTTGTAGGAAATTAAGGTATTGTAAATATAAGTATAATTAATAATAAGCTAAACACACACATATATATATATATATATATATATATATGAGGGTTTCCGATTGGCATAGGAGAAAAAGAAAAAAAAGTATTTTTTTAACTAAACTAAAGTTGGGTTGGGCTAGGATTTGTAAACCATTATCTCTAAGTATAGAAGCCCTAAACCCAAATTTTAATCCCATTCCTTCTCCCTCTTTGTGAGTCGTCGACCCTCCCTCTTTGCGTGGTGGGCTTTGACGTTGGTATGTGTAGAGAGTAAACAAAATTTTGATCAAGACCTAGCCAAGAATTATGGTGTTAGGATCTAGTAATCAAGAGGTAAGATTTCTAATCTAGCTTAAATCCTTTTCAAATCATGTAACAATTATCATGGTGGATCATTAAGGTTTTAAAACTTCTGTAATTAATGATGTTATAATCATGCTAGTGTGTTTAGGGTTTGATTTAGATCATATTGGTGTAAACGGTTTAGGCGTAGATCGCTGGTTTAATTGTGGATTTGGGTTTGGCTGAGATTTAGGGTTGTGTTCAATACTATGATATCTCCATGGGGTAACATGTTTTGAGGTGTTTCTAGTGCCTAAATTGTATTTCAGAGAGTCTACTTTTCAAAAAGTCTGGCCTCGAATGATTTTCAATTCTGGAATTTAGTTAAATGTTAGCTACAAGAAAAGTTGTCAAAACAGTAAATACGGGTCAAATTTAGGTCAGACTTAGAGAGGTAAAACCCCTACTTAAAATTCGAATTAAGGTTATCCAAAACACAGAAGTCATTTCTTATATTTTATGTCTATTAAACTTCCCCGGTGACGTGAAAAACTAGCCTCTAATTGTGCTTAAGTATGGTTAAGCAATTCAAACATTTTAGTGCACGTTCAGGTTCGTATCTGGGTACTTTTGAATTAGGAATTTATTTGAGGTACTTGTGCATGTGGTATGTTTTTGGGGCAAATGAGGTAGTTAGTAAACACCTAAGTGAACATAGGTGATTTATGTGAGAATTTATTTGGTTCAATATGGATAAGGGTTGGGAAGCGAGATAAGTGACCACTAAAATTCTGCGTTTTCGGGTAAAAATATAGTATAGATATTAGAAATTATAGAAGTAAAATGTGAGTGGTTTAAATGTTGGGTATGTGCGCGAGGGCGTGACCTTGAAGTAGGCAGATAAAATTAAACACCTTTTGCTCATTCCAGATTCAGTGATGATTGTTTGCATGGGCTTTCTAAACATTTGGCTTAAGTCACGTGTAACATAATTTTATATTCTTATTGTTAGCTTGGGTGTAAGATATTTGGAAGCTGCTTGAGCATCAGGTGAGTTTCATAGTCCCTCTTTTATATTGCTTTTAAATTGGGATGGAAATGATGCAAATGGATTTGAAATTATGTTCTAGTTACTGTGACTATGGGATGTCTTTTTTTTGAAGAGTGTATGGACTTTACTTGGGCTATTGTATGTTACGTGCATAATGCTTAGTTGTATTGGATAGGGGTAACGTTCCTACCCATTTGTTGTGATATTGGGATTGGGGGTAACGTTCTTACCCATGTGAAGTGACGGTTTTAATGGATCGGGGGTAACGTTCCTACCCAATTGCTCTCCATGACTATTTTTGTGGTTTGGATCGGGGGACACATTCTGTCCTAATGGTGATTTTTAGTTGAATGCATGTTAGCATGTATAATAGCCAGCTTATTTGTCCTGTCATGTTTGTTTTTTTATAATCACAGTAAGTTATTTAAATCTTGTATTGGTGTCGTAAAACCTATGACTCTCACCAACCATTGTGTTGAGGTTTTAAGCATCATTTTTAGGTGAGCGTTATAAAGGTATTGAAGTTAATAAAAGTGGCTAGAGAGACCATTAGGATGTCATTGGGAGTTCTCATTTGATTTTATTTTGAAATTATTTGCATGAATTTTTGAATGTTATTAGGTTTAATATGGTTGTGATACATTGTCTTTGTATTGATGAGACCTCTTTTTCATTAATACAAAATGTAGTTCCTTTGTTTTCGGTATTGTCATGACACATCGTGTCTTTTATATTTAGTTATGCATATAGTGAATCTCTATTGTTGACATCATTGTGTTGTGATGATATCCATGAAGTTACGCCTCGTGTTTCCGCCTTGGCGTGGTGTGACAGATTGGTAGCAGAGCCTTTAGTTATAGAGAAGTAGGTGGTCGAGCCTAGACTATGACCTAGGAGTCCTTTATATAGTTGCATTTTAGGGCTTAAGTGTTTATGTACGTATATACTATACTTTCTCACTATTTGAAAGCTTTAATTTTTCTTAATTTGTCTACTACTATATAATATATATATATATACTTTTTCATTATTGGGATCTAATAGTATATACTCTTCCTTATTATTTTAGTCATGTATCTCTCTAACCGTAATAGAATCTATGTGTTAAGCTATCTAGGCGTTTTTGTATTCTTGCTTTCTTTGAGTTTTATTTCGACCTACGGGCTACTCGATAGCTTATGATTCAAAAGAGGAGCCAATTGAGGAGGAGCCTCTCGAGGGACCGAATGAGGAAGGTTAGTTAGAAGAGTCGAAGAAGGAGGCCGACTCAGATCTCTTGCCGGATGCTCGTAGCAGGCCTGGACCCATAGAGTCGGGTGACTCTTGCGAAGGCAAAGTCAAACCCAAGCGAGGCCCAGCATAAGTTTATTCCGTCTTTTACCTCGTCATGATGCTATTGATTATTTCTTTTGGATATTTCGTATTTTGGAGGCGCTGCGAGACTTTCGTTCCTTTATGTCGTTTCGATTTTATCTTTATATAAGTAAGTATTTCTTTGATGGAGCATCCTTTTCTGTGTTATATTGGAGTGGTTTAAGATGTGCAATGTGGTATATGTGCTTATATGTGTGTTATCATTGAGAGGTGTAGTCTTGGAAGTAAGTATACGTGTGAAAGGATGCAATTATAATTATGGTGGCCAACATAATTATAAAGGCATCACACACGTAGACTTGTGACCATGATTGCATTGATCGGTGTTTGCTTGTTAGTTGGTAGTGTAAGATGTTATATTATGTGCGGTTGTGTTATGAATAGTTATGAAGTTAGTAAGTTTCCCCTTCTATCTACCGCTTACGAATACTCCAGATACCTGTTATTACTATTATTGTGATTATTGAGTTTGTTCGTCTGCTCAATTATTCGCTCGGATATATAACCCTCATTTTAGTATTCCTTGTTCGTACCATGTCGGTATGGATGATCTAACTTTTCTATTTGGCGTCTTGATGAATATTGGTTGTTCGGATCTGCTTCTTTGGATATTGGTACGTTTCATTAGTTCTTTCGTGGTACTAACTACTCGTATGAGTATCAAATTTTCTTTTAAGCACTAATTGTTCCTAACATATTAGTGCGGATCATTGCTTCGTTGTTTATATATCCTTTGGTTTTGGTAACATGCTGCGACATGTTAGTACCGACGCTTTTTGATGGTTGTTCTTTCGATCGTGAGTACGGATGAGTCATTACGTTCTTCTTTTGGTTCGTAATGTCTTCGTATGAATTTCTCTTGTGCATGTTCGCCTTCACTATTATTCTGACTATATGGTTCATGGTACTTTCTTTTGCTTTCAAACAATAAAATTGTGTTAGAGTCTTTACGGTATTTTACAATCTCTTTTGGTATTCGCTGTCCTGTTTGAGTTTCATGTTTATAATAATGTTCTAATTATAAAAAAACCTTTCAGTATATCTTGATGGTGTTGGGAAAAAAAAAACTTTTTGAAATTTAAATTTTAGAATAACAACACTTTTGTGGAAATGTCTCTTTATTTATTTTCTTTTTCAAGAAACTTGTTTACATATAAATTTTGAAAACAATATGTTAATAGGTTGACGGGACAAAACTATTTTTAGGTAATATTTATGAATAAGTAATGATAATATTTTTTTATATGCTTGTTTTTGATAAATTTTATAATTATAAAAAGGAGGTTTAAAGAAAATTTTATGGGTAAGATGCGATACACTGTTAAATGACCATCTCTGGATTTTATGACAACAATGATTAAATGAATTTTATAAAGATTATATTTAAGACGATTTTTAAGTGATTTTTATAATTAAAACGACTTTCTCTATTATTATAAATTGATTTTTATAAAAACATTATTTAGTTGGTTCTTTCGAGTAAAGTCGGTTATATATCTTTTCATTTATCAATCTTGATACATATTGTTATTTGTTATGTGTTTATTTTTTTGTGGTACGCTTGTTGATTCTTTCGTTTCTATCAGTGCATATATTCTATCCTTCCTTTTAAGGATTTTTATGACATTTGATCCGTATCTATTTCCATATGTGAAATCCCTTAGATGTTTTCTAGCCTTTGATTTGATATTCGTTTGCTACCCTATTCGATAGTTCGTAACCCTTAGGATTCGTTTGATATACGTTTTATTTGATCAAGTCACTCTCTGTGGGGAGCTGCTGAAGAAGGAATAGTTGTTTGCCTAGTTTTCCAAGTATGAATTCTGGCTACAAGAAGTGCGTTTCTCAAACACGTGGTTAACAACAATGATATTCACGTAGACTCTAGTAAGATAGAAGCAATGAAGAATTAAAAGTACTTAAGATGCCATCCGAGATACGATCATTCTTGGAATTGGCAGGTTACTACCGACGTTTCATAGTAAATGTTTCTAAGATCACTAAACCCCTTACTTTACTAACTCAGAAGAATAAGAAGTAGGAGTGGGCCAAGGAACAAGAGGAAGCTTTTCAGACGTTGAAGGGAAATTTGGGAAATGCACCAATATTGTCATTGCTTGATAGATCCAAAGAGTTTGTAGTTTACTGCGATGTGTCAAATCAAGGATTAGGTTGTGTACTTATGCAAAGAGGCAAGGTAGAGAACGCGACAGCAAAAATACAACGTGGCATGGACCAACTAATGAAAAGGAAGGAAGGGGAGGTATGTATTTATTATGGGTTCCATTAATAGGTGATGTAAGGAGATTAATGATGGACGAGGCTCAGGCATCAAGGTATTTGGTACATTCGGGAGCGGATAAGACGTACTATGACCTTAGAGATATGTATGGTGGCCATGTATGGAGAAGAATATTGCTACCTATATTAGCAATTGTTTGACTTGTCTAAAGGTGAATGCTGAAACATCAAAGACCTTCGAGTTTATTGTAACAACTGGAGATACCCGAGTGGAAGTAGGATATAAAAACTATGGACTTTCTTACAAGGTTGCCAAGATCAAGTAGTGGGTATGATACGAATTGGGTAATAGTCGATAGACTGACTAAGGTATGCCCATTACATGGAAGTACGTGAAGATTTTAAAATGGAGAATTTGGCAAGACTTTACAATAATGAGATAGTAACAAGGCATGGAGTGCATGTGTCGATCATCTCAGATTGTGGTGGAAGATTTACTTCGCGGCTTTGGTAGACATTGCAGAAGGAATTGAGAACAGGGCTAAAACATGCGTACGACTTATCATCCTTAAACGGATGGACAAAGTGAGCATACGATTCAGACTTTGAAGGATATGTTAAAAGCGTGCGTGATTGATTTTTTTTTGGTGGTAATTAGGATACTCATCTACGCTTAACTGAGTTTTCTATAATAATAGTTATCATTTGGGTGTTTGATATGTTGTATGGAAGGAAGTGTAAGTCACACGTTCTTTGGGCTGAAATTGGAGAAATCCTGTCAATTGGACCAAAATTGGTACAAGAGACAACAAATAAGGTGATATTGATTAAAGAAAAGCTCAAAGCGGCTAGATATTGCCGAAAGAGCTATGTTGGCAATATGCGTAAACATTTAGAATTGAAGTTGGTGATAAAGTGATGTTGGAAGTATCGTCTTGGAAGGATGTAGTGCATTTTGGAAAGAAAGAAATGTTAGCACCAAGATATGTGGGACCATTTGTGATCATTAAAGGGATCGGTCCTATGGTCTATTGATTAAGATTGCCTCAATAATTTAGTAGCGTATTTAATATGTTTCAAATTTAAAGAAGTATTTAGCGGATACAAATCTGCATGTGCATCTAGAAGAAATTAATGTAGACAAAACTCTTTGTTTTGTTGAAGAACATGTTGAGATTATCGATCGTGTGGTTAAAAGTTTGAAGCGTAGTAGGATTCCGATAGTTAAGTCCATTGGAACTCGAAGCGAGGTCATGAGGATTTCATAAAAACTAGGTATCCAAACTTGCTTGTTAAGCAAGCTATCATTGGAAGTACTAAGTAATGTTTGACACATAAGGGTTACTGGTAGACTTTAGTGCACCCTTGAATGTTCTGAGGTGGTTTGGATAATGATATATTTTGAATAAACTTGAAGTCGAGCTGATTCTTCAAAAATGTTAAGCTTTGTAACAACTCATAACTTAGTTCCAAGACAGTTCTTGTTTGATGAGTTGCGGGGTTAGGTTATGAATGATGTTGTTACACAACTTAAGATTTTTGACGAGTTTCCTCGAAGACGGGCGATGTTCATGTAGTTGGATGCTATTTTTGCTTATAGTTTTTATGCTGCTACTTGTACCCTTGTGTGGGCAAGCGAAGTTGTAAGCAGTGGGTTTCTGATCGTGAAAGTTAGATAAGATTCAAAGCGTGGCCTTAAGTTCACGTGGGAACGTAAGGACCATATGAAAGCTAAGTATTCTTGATTGTTTGTTGTTGATGATGATGTTAAACCTACTAGTTAAATCTCGGGACGAGATTTCCCTAAGAAGGGGATACTGTGACAACTATGCTTTGAGCAGGTTAGTCAATCGTTAGTATTGATTTGAGTTTCATAATGTGTTATAGTAATTATGTGGTTATGTGATTCTATGTGAGATGGTTATCAATCTGTGAGCGTGATCGTCTCATTTTGATTGAATTTATGGTTAATGTGGGTATTTCATTTTGTTCACATTTGGTGACAATGAAAATGATGGTAAATTTTATGTGTGTACGTATTTATATGTATATGTATACGTATTTAGATAATAGGAATTCGCGAGAATAGAAAATTTAGTTTAGAAATTTAGTTAGTAGATTTTAGTATTATTAAGTTAGAGAAATAAAGTATGAAATGAATTTATTTATTTTTAGGTATTTAAAACTAGTTTTATTTAGAAGAATGTCTAAATAAATAAAAGTTTTTATAAAAATAACAAAATTAAAGGTTTTTGTGTAAATAATAATAAAAAAAATAAAAAAGGGGATGTTGGTTCGACCGGATATGGGAGAAAAAAGGGGAAGGAAAAACAAATTTTAGTCCAACTATGATTCTAATTTGGTAATTATCTAAATCTTTTTCTCTTCATTATAAATACAAACCCTTCACCCTTATTTTTTTCAAATCAGTCGAACTCGAGAGCAGAGAAAAGAAAAAAAAAGATTTTTTTTATTCAAGATCCAAGTGGTGGTTCGTGTTAATCAATCGAAGGTTTTAGGTATGCTCATAAACTTTAATTGTTTTAATTTTCTTTTAATTCTAGTAACAATTAAAAGTGTATGGATAAATTAGGGGTTTCTTAAAATTATAAATTATTGATGTGAAACTTTTATTAGAAGTTTTTAGGGTTTAATTAGAATCATATTGATGTATTCGGTTAGAGTTAGAACGCGATAAAATTGAATTTAGGGTTGAGCAGAATTTGAGTCATCTTGTTCGATTGTTATCTAATGGTTGGTAACGATATTTTTGATGAATCTTATGTCTATTGATAAGTTCAGCGAGTCTAGTTTCCAGAAAATCCAGCCTCGAAAGTTTTTAAGGTCGGGAAGTCAATCGAATGTTGGTTACACTAAAAAGTTGTCAGATAAGTAAATACGGGTCAGATTTGTTCTGTTTGTGAGTGGTTTAAAACTCATATTAAAAAGTGGAATTAAGCTTAGCCCTTCTACAGTAGTTAAGTTTCATATGTCTATGGATAATCCTGTAAAAATTAGCCTCTGAAAGCATGTCTAAGTATGGTAGTTAGAGTGATATATTTTGGTGTGCAATCAGATCCGAATTAGGACAATTTTTTGAAGTTTGTATTTTTATTTGAGGTAGTTACAACATCTAAGTAATACTGGGAATCACAGAGTAGATATTATACTCATAAATGTATGAACAAGGGTGATTTTGTTGGGTTATAATTTATGGAGGTCATTTAAAGTAGGGTCGTGGGTACGTAAAGAGACTAAAATGCTTACAATTGCTAGTTAACTTGTAAGTAGCTAGTGTAAGTGTTTAGTTAGATGGTTAAGGTTTGGACATGGTGTCAGGGTGAACCCATGATGGTTAACTAAACCATTATACACTCCATCATATGTTGTGTTACATGGACCATAGTACTGTTAGCTGGTCGCGTGTAAGTGTTTATTTTTTTGTTATAGTTGTGTTGTAGAGATATTGAAGCTGCGTTTGAGTATATCAGGTGGAGTTTCACAGGTCTCATTTTACTATGTTTTCTTGGGATGGAAGTGATGCAAAATATGTTTCAAAAATGTTTTGATTATGTGATTATATGGTTCAAGTTACACATGGACATTTAAAGTAGATATTATTTGTTATGTGTTGCATCGTGTATGATGTTTTGATTGGTCTTCTCGCCGACTTTGTGGGTAGAGGTTTCGCCCTACTTGGTATGGATTTAGGTATGAAACCTATCTTGTGTGCGGTACCTAGTACCAAGTGTCTGGGATTGAGATTTCTTCCTCTCCATGACTATGTTTGTATGCATTGGGATCGGGGACACGTTCCGTCCAATTGAGATTCTTTAGTTCAGTACGAATGCTAGCATGTATAATTAGCAGCTTATTTTCTGCCATGTTTTGTATTTTTTATTTATCACTCGGTAATTATTTGAAATCTTGATTTGGTGTCGTAAAACCATATGATCTTTCTCACCAAGTGTTTGTGTTGACGTTTTTAAGCATCATTTTCAGGTGAGCGTTATGAAGGTGTTGAAGTAAATAAAAGTGGCTAGAGAGACCATTAGGCTGCATTGGAAGTTCCCAGTTGATTTCGTTTCGTATTTTGTTGCATGAATTCTTGAATGATTTTATTAGGTTTGTGAGGCATTGTCTTTGTATTGATGAGACCCCTTTTTCATTAATACAAGGTGCCATTCTTTTGTTTTCGATATTGTCATGACACATCGTGTCTCTTATATTAGTTATGCATATAGTGATTCTCTATTGTTGACACTATTGTGTTGTGATGATATCCATGATGTTACGCCTCGTGTTTCCGCCTTGGCGGGGTGTGACAGATTGGTATCAGAGCCTTTGGTTATAAAGAAGTAGGTGGTTGAGCCTCTAGGACTATAAACACTTAGGAGGTCCTGCATATAGATGCATTTCTAGGGACTAAGTGTTTAGTATTATTAATCTCTGATACTTTTCCCCTAATTATAATAAGCTTTTTTTATCTTTCTTTTGTCTAACTTTTATTTAGCGATTTTTGTTCTACTATTATTTAGTATAGTTTTATAATCATTTCATTACTATTTATAGCTATGTTCTCCTTATCGTAAGAAGTTTTGTTGGGGAACCATTTTACCTAATTGGACTTAGAGCGCTATAGAGATACAAAGAGGAGCAATTGAGAAGTAGGCCTACTTATGGAACTAAAAGAAGATAGGGTAGTTGATCGTCTTGTCGAAAGCTCGTAGTAGGTATGGACACGCAGAGTCAGGTGACTCTTATGAGGCAAAGTCAACCCAAGCGAGGCCCGCATAAGTTTTATTTCGTCTTTTACCTCGTCACGATGCTATTGATTATTTCTTTTGGATATTTCGTATTTTGGAGGCGCTGCGAGACTTTCGTTCCTTTATGTCGTTTCAATTTTATCTTTATATAAGTAAGTATTTCTTTGATGGAGCATCCTTTCTGTGTTATATTGACGGTGGTTTAAGATGTGCAATGTGGTATATGTGCTTATAGGTGTGTTAATCTTGAGAGGTGTAATCTTTGATAGTAAGTATCGTGTGAAGGATGCAATTTATAAATTATTGGTGGTAAACATAATTATAAAGGCATCACACACGTAGACTTTGTGACCCATGATTGCATTAATCGGTGTTTGCTTGTTAGTCGGTAGTGTAAGATGTTATATTATGTGCGGTTGCATTATGTATAGTTATGAAGTTAGTAAGTTTCCATATGGTTCAAGTTACACATGGACTTTTATGTAGCTATTATATGTTATGTGTTGCATGTTGTATGATGTTCCATTGTTCTTTGCCTACTTTGTGTGGGTATGAACCTGTTCGGATACGGTACCAAGAGTCTGGGTTTAGGGATAGCATTCATCTCCATGACTATTTTTGTGATTTAGATCAGGGGACACGTTCTGTCCCAATTGTGATTGCTTGTTTGGGACGATTGCATGTTAGCATGTATAATAGTCAACTTAAATGTCCTGCCATGTTTTGTTTTTTTGTGTATAATCACAGTAATTGAATTAAATCTTTTGTTGGTGTCGAAAAACCTATGACTCTCACCAAACTTTGTGTTGACGTTTTAAGCATCATTTTTAGGTGAGCGTTATGAAGATACTAAAGTTAATAAAAGTGGCTAGAGAGACCATTAGGCAGCATTGGAAGTTCTCATTTGATTTTGTTTCGTATTTTGTTTGCATGAATTCTTGGATGTTTTTAGTAGGTTTGTGAAGCGATGCCCTTGTATTGATCAGACCTTTTTTTCATTAATACAAGATGCCGTTATTTTGTTTTTGGAATAGTCATGACACATAGTGTCTTTTATTTCTAGTTATGCATGTAGTGATTATCTATTGTTGACACCATTGTGTTGTGATGATATCCATGATGTTACACCTCGTGTTTCCGCCTTGGCGGGGTGTGACCAAAACTAATTACAACTTAGCTCTTGGGACGACCTCGGATTTACCATTCTATACTACCCACGATCGGGTTCTCTGCCCATTACTGCATGGTTAGGTAGATCGAGTTTTATAAATTTAAAACTTGATAAAAATATATTTTAAAATAAAATACACATCATGCATCTTGTATATAACATATGCACCCTTTATATATATGGTGAAACTTACATGGAATTTGGATTTGCAGGTTGTTCATTTACATCCATCAAATTATTTGGATCACAAGCTCGAATAGGATATTTATAATGAATATGTGTTTACAAGTAGAAAGTTTAATTTCAAGGCTCTGGATCACGAAGATGGAAATTAACGAATGTCTTCCAAGAAATCTATGAAATTTCACTTTTGGAATTATAAGGATTCCTTTTTTATCAACTATAAGGGTAGTCTTATTTAACGTTATTTATATCTTACATTATACTACTAAAATTTGTGTTGGGATTAAAAGACTTTATGATGATCTTGGAGTTACTGCTATTAAGGTTTGTGTTAATGCTGCTAAGTAAAACTTAGTGTTGTTCATTAACTCTAATGAAAAATATGCTAAGTAGTTAGTACTGCTAGTTTATAGTTACTATTGCTAGTGTAACTTAGTACTACTAGTGTATATTAGTACTGCTAGTATATGTTAGTACCGCTAGAGTAAAGTTAGTACTGCTGGTGAAGATTGAAGAAAATATTCTAAGTAGTTACTACTACTTGTACACAGTTAATGTTGCTGGTGTATAAGTTACTACTGCTTGTTAAGAGTTAATGTTGCTGGTACAAAGTTACAACTGCTGAAAGATTACAACTGCTGAAAGATAAAGATTGCTTAAAAATCAAGATTACTTATGAGATAAGGATTGTTATTTATAGAATAGATCTTTGAGAATATTCTAAGTTTTAGTAATATATTGTAAATCGACTAGGACTCCTTGGTGTATAAAAGGAGGTCCTAGGGCATAGCGTTTATGATTAGAAATCTAGAAATCTTTTGTTTTGATATCGTTATAGCTTCAAGGTTTTGTAACCCTAATACTAGGAGAGTATTCGTATTATTTATAATAATAATATTGGAGCTTTTATTGTTGAAATTATATTTTTTTGTGTTACTAAAGAATTCATCTTATATTAAAGATTAGATTCCGCATAATCTTTAGTATTATCAAACAAAGTTTCTTAAACTAAGTTGTGTTAGATTTATCTAGCATAACTAAACCTTAAACAAGCTTAAGAAATTCGATCATTAGAAGTTAACTAGGATCAACACAATCTTCAAGGGATATATCTATCGAGCCATTACCTAATGTAATAAGTATCGATACACAAAGGTCAAATAAATTTTGGAAAACAACTCATGATACAATCAGTAAATTTTCCAAAACTAAAACTTTTATCAAAGAATTAGCTATTAATATCGTGACTTGGAATTATCTTATCAAAGGGATGCTAATAAATCTTATTAAAAATTTATATGTGCCATTTGGCATCCCGTTCGACCCTAAGTTGTTTTATAAGGATCGGGCCGAAACTAGAGCAAGTCTAACCTAAAGACTTTGCTGTAAACAAAAGTGCTTGACGGAAGACAACCCGGAATGTAATTTTCAAGTTTTTATCGAGTCTGTCTTCCTAGACTACCGATACGGCGTATCCAACCTTAATGGATACGGCGTATTGACTTTCTAGACGTCATCCAGTTTTTGATTTTCTGTTTTTTAAAACTTTATTGTCAGTTCAGTCTATATGGCGTATTCATTAAATAAATATAGTGTATTAGACGACTGACCCGTATCTAGATACTTTTTACAGGTCTCAATACGGTGTATCTTGGTTTATGGATACGGCGTATCGACTTCCTGTACAGTTTTTAGGTTTTTATTTTATTTTCTAACCAGTAGAATGCTGGAGATAGAATTTGCATTTGCTTTCTTATATTTTATACAGGACC
>BQNB010073353.1:2736-32148 GCA_026074375.1 Tanacetum coccineum
TCAATTTTTTAATTCATAAGATTCAATTTGATAGAAAACTCCGAAATGATGTAATTCTTTTATTATATAAAAGATAAGTATCTCACTCGTGTCGGATTTGCTATCTTTCTACAGGTTAAGCGTGATCTCCTATGTTTGTATTGCAACATTAACCGCCAACCATTCAACAGTTTGGAAGCAGTTAGGAAGCATATGGTGGCGAAAAGTCATTGTAAAGTACACTATGGTGATGATGATGAAGAAGAAGAGGCTGAACTTGAAGAGTTTTATGATTACAGCAGCAGGTTTACATTACTGAGCTTATTTGTAATCTCTATAATTCAAGTAATACAGTTTTTAATATTGGATTTAATGTGTGTCTTTACCCAGCGTTTAAAAGACTCTTTGTATGAATCCTCATTTAGTCATAGAAACTGTATCAACGTTAATCACATTAAATAAGCATGTTTAAATATTTCTATTATACTTATGAGTTTTTTCAATATATCGTAGTTATGTGGATGCAAATGGGAAGCAGCTCGTTTCAGGGGATGGGACAAGTAATGCTATAGAACTTGGGAGTGGTGGCGCTGAGCTCATTATCACTACAAGAAGCGATGATACGATATCAACCAAAGCAATTGGCTCAAGGGAATATTTACGTTATTATCGTCAGAGACCAAGCCCATCTGCAACTGGAGTTCCCATGACAGCTTTATTGGCTGCAAGGTAAGCCCAGATCCCATAAGTTTTCACTAGATATGTCGCTCCACCCGCTCTTAATCTTCAAGAAATTATGGGATAAAAATGTAATTGACATCAACATTATTTACAATATTTCAAATTTGATCTCACACATTAGTGCATTTGATGTCAGTAGTTATTGGCCAATTTTGATTCAGTTACTTAGGAATGGGTCCATTCGAGTTATGCTTGATCTATAACTAATGGGGCATATCATTAAAAGATACAGTAAATTTTAACTGAAAAAGGCAACGGGTCAAATGAAGGCCGAAAGTTGTTTAAAGTATACTTTTAATCCATAGAACCCATAGAAGCTACTAAATTCTGTATTAAAAAAGTTCTTAAATCATATATTAATGCACAAGCATGCAAGTCTATTTGCCACTTCTAGTAATTATTATTCTAATGTTTTGTAAAACGTTCAACTTTCAGGTATAGGAGCATGGGTTTGTCAACAGTGCAGTCTAAAGAGAACATGGTGAGGATGAAGGTGATGAAACAGATGAATAGAAACGGGGTGGACTTTATGCGTTCCAAGATGGGCATGAAAAGCAATGTCATCCGCAACCTTCCAAAGAACGTTCCACATTAATTCATCTATCTCCATGATCTACAAGTGTTACCAGCACATCGTTATTCTCATGTATTCATATTTGTAGTAGATACCATGGAGTTTTGCATGAGAATCACCCCTATCTGCTATACCCTGTATACACATTAGTTGGCGGTTTGGCTTTGGCTTTTCTTCGATGTCATTTGAAGTTATCTGAACCTGCACTTGACATGGGCAAATGTTTTGCACCATGCAGGCTGTTTACGAGTTTCATATTAGCATCGTATGTTCATTATTTTATGCTCAACTGGTTTTTTGATATTTAAGAATCTAAAGTATTCTCACTCTTGCTGTCGTTGATGAGTATTTTGCATAACCACCTGGTGTTTTCTCTTGCTAATTCTGTAGCAAGTGTAAGTTCATGACCTATGCTATCAATATAGTGTTCATA
The DNA here is from genome assembly GCA_026074375.1 of Tanacetum coccineum. Lineage (NCBI taxonomy): Eukaryota > Viridiplantae > Streptophyta > Magnoliopsida > Asterales > Asteraceae > Tanacetum > Tanacetum coccineum. The sequence continues at coordinate 4,464 of BQNB010073353.1, forward strand.
AATCTTATTGACTGTCCTTGACATAATGTTTTGTATTATTACTCTTATATACAATTCATAAATGGTCAGTGGCACTGTAGCTGCTACAGTGCTTGCTACAGTGACTAAATTTTATGACGGGCAAAATGCTTTTTATACGTTTTTTTCTTTCTAAAAATAACTTTAAAAATGAATGCTATAGAAATCATGGCCTTCCTTCTTTGCGACTGTATTGACCCTCACTCTTTTGTGACTACTCGTGTGACTTTTCGTGATCACAATCCTTCTACACTATAAAAAAAAATTCAATATAACAAACGATTCTCTTTTTGGTATATCCAATAACCCAACTCATCCGGTGAATATGTATGGATGACGAAACGTAAATGGATATGGATGGGATATACCTCCACCCGATACATATATGATCCATTTATATCCCTACTCACTTTTGAAGGAAATTTATACTGTTTTGAAGCTTTAAGTTCTGAGTTTATCTGTCGCTATCTACTTTTGATTGAAATATATACATAACAGGTACGTGTAATAACTATTTTCACGACATCTACTATTTAGCGATTAAGAAGTACTTTGTGAAAATTCATCTATTAATTTTGTATAGTATACACTAGTATACACAATTAATACACTGTATACAAGTGGTTATGAACAATGTTTTAAAAACCGGTTTTTTAATTGACCCGGTCGAGTCACCGGGTCACGGTTCAACCGGTTTAACCGGGTTTTTCGGCCAAAACCGGCTTCCGGTCACTCGACCGGTTCACGGTCCAACCGGTTCAACCGGCCGGGTCAACCCGGGTTTTAAAGCATTGGTTATGAACATGTTACAAAATTTTGAAAGTGGACGTGGCTTTTGAAAAATGTACCGTATCTTATTCAGAATTTTAAAAGATATACATAGTTTTCTTCTTCACTTCGTCTCAAATTAAGTGTCCAGTTAGTCAAACTGATCAACTTTGACCTTAAATTTTTTTTTGTTATATAATACTTGAATAAAATTATACGAATGAAATACACTTAGAACCCAATCCATTCAAATATTTTGTATCAAGTATTATATAACACACTCAAAAATATTTAAGGTCAAAGTTGAACCAGTTTGACTCTGAAAAGTCAAACTGGACACTTATTTTGGGACGGAGGTAGTATTCCTTTTGAGAGTGCTTGTAACAACCCACATTTTCAGGTCATTTTACGTCAATAAACTCAAAACTATTTATTTTAAACTTTTACGCGCTTACTTTTAATTTTAACCGTTAAGTTAAATCGCGTAAACTAAAAATATACAATCAACGTAAAACGCCATCGAACATATAAAAGTTACATTAAATAAGTGTTATATTATTTTTACGAAGATAATTAATAACTTTTCATATTTTATTTTTATACGTTACGTAAAACGTTTAGGTTTCACAATAATATGCATTTATGCATGCATGGAAACACCATCACCTCGCTACACTTCAACAAATACCCACAATAATACCCAATACCTAAATTTTTTATAAAACTTACCCACATATAAGCCAAAACCGTCCACTTCTATACATACATAAGAAATAATTCCACAACTCTCCACTAGCTTTTACTTTTGATTACTTTACAATAAGCTTTAACCAAAAGATTTCCCTAACTTATTATCCTTCAAGTATAAACCACCAACAAGCCTTGTATTGTCTCTCTTACACCATAATCATGGCAAGACAAGCATGCTTATGCATGCTTGTGCCTTCACATCCTATTATGTCCCTAAACTTATTTTAATGCTTAATACCATACCCACTTTGACTATAAATAAGCTAGCACTTTTAGCACTTCATTTCTCACAAAGAAAAACACACATAAACTCTCTCTTTGTCCTCTTGAGTTCCGGTCACAATAAGCAACAACAAGAAACATTGGTTTTGATTTTTCTAAGCAAGGTTACAAGTATATTCAAGAGGGTTTAGGCTAGAATCAAACAAAATGGATTTGAATAGGATTAGTCTTGTGTTCATCATCAACCTCATACACTCAAGGTTCACAAAAAAATCTCATACTTTCATTCTATTTATTTTCATATATACATCTTGAATATTTAGTTAAATCATCACTTAGTTTATATTTTATAAAGTTACAAAAGAAATCAAGACTTATACATAAACAAGTAAATACATACACATGGTGAAAATAAGTTACAAATATGTTAGGACATGAGAAAATACTTATTTTGGTATACAACATAGCCTAGATAATTATTTAACAAGTTGATAATTTATTTGTTAATAAATTAGTTTATATAAGATTTGTAAGTTAAATATTGTTCTTGAAATTTTTAATTATGAAATGAAAGTAAAATTAATGGATCTAAATTATTGGACATAATTTACACAAAAGGTGTTGTAATGGTAAATTTAGTAGACTTGTAGTATAAAATGTGTAGTAAGAATCATAAACTAGAAACATATATATATATTTATTGGGACAGCCGACCTTTTCTGGTTTGGCATGAACTTTGAGACAAAATATAACCTTTAAAATATGATAGTACGTCTTAACACGATTCCGTGCATATAAAGAACTTGAAAAACGAACGTAAAACGAAGAAGTTATGATTTTTTAAAGTTTACCGACACCATAATAAATTTGACAGCTTTTCTAAAAACTATGAAACCTGTGCAGTTTCATAGACTGTGATTTTAAGGGCTTTCGGGTCCGAATCGGCTTAAGTATAAAACTGTAAAGTTGTTCGGAAAGATGTTGTACTATATAAACTCGAGTTTCGAGGTCTAAAAGTGTGTTAAAAATGAGTAAATCTTTTTAGAAAATAGGTAACTTTTATATAAAATTTTATGCACACTTTTATAAAAATATAGGAGCTGATGGGAATTAAAAGTAGTGTTTACGAGTGTTTTCGGGTCCGTTTGGATTATAAAAATCTTACAAAATAATATAGTATTACTTATATAATGTTTAGACATGTTTTAAACTTTATAAATATTATTTTATAAACCAATCGAACTATATATAAAGTGCCGTTACAAAAATAATAAAAACAGTAAATCGAGCGTTATCGACAATAATTATTTATCGGACAAAGAAAATATTTTACAAGTACATATACACAGACATTAAATGACGAACGTAACGAAAACATTGTTTCGACTTATAAACTAAACAAAAACTATTAAGTGGTGATATAACTTTATAAAATACATTGTTGTAATTATTTCAAGTACATTATACTTATCGGACCTATAATTAATTAGGTTGCATTCCGGTTATTTGTGACGTCATTCTTTGTTGATTGTTACTACATTCGATAGTTTCACTTGAGGCGAGTTTCATGGCCCCCCCTATTTTACTTCTTTTAAATATTTTGGGGGAGAATACATGCCCGTTTACAAATAGGTTTACACGATTGTTTTCATAAATCGTTTACATACTCGTTTACAAACTTGTTTACAAGACTCATTTACATACTCGTTTTCATACTCATTTACAAATCTCAAAATGAGATTCATTATATGGCTCATTTTACAAAAGGACACAAGTACAATACTGTTCAATGTTTACAATAATTACGTAGCGTGCCTAAGTGGCAGTAACCCACAAAACCCACTATCATGAACTGTTAATTATTGATGTAAGCGCGTGTGTTATAAATAGATATATTTGGGATTGACATCCCCGTTCGGATGAGTAGCGCTCACTAGTTTTGGTGTACCGAACTAACAGACGTATACCATGTCAGATTTAGATGTTACGTGTTGACATCTACACGGGGCATTCATTTGCATTAAATTGCACACATACAAGTTGTAGCGTCAGTGTCATGAGCTTAGTGCAGTCGTAATTACATTTTGTGATATTGTATGTGTTACAATAGTCATACATTTTGAAATCTTGTGGTCCACACTACTTTTATTGAACGTCACTAAACATTTTTCATGATACTGTGGTGAAGCAGTAGACACTATACTCTTTTGGTCCTACATTTATACTTAAATAAACCTATAAACTCACCAACTTTATGTTGATATTTTTATGCATGTATTTCTCAGTTGAATATGATGCTTGGCATAACTAATGTGCATTGGAGTCCAAATTTTTATAAGATTACATTCATGGATTTCTACATACATTCAAACAATCCAATCTCGTTGTATTATTTTCAGTCTTTCATTTTGATACAACTTTGGGGAAAATGTTATAACAAGTTATTTTTCAATCAAATCAACGAGATTACTTTTCAAACGACTCATATAGAGGTCATTCTCTTGTATCTTGTGCTATTGTATTAGGAAGTAATACTCCCGGACATATTTCCGATGCGACCTATTTTGGGGGTGTTACAGATTGGTATCTAGAGCCAAAGTTATAGAGAACTAGGTTGCATATTTTACCTAGACTATAACCTTTAGCTAAGGCTTATCTAAGTTCTTCTTTAATTTCAAGTATTTTAGCTTAATAGTTGCTATTGCTTATTTTCAGCTTATCTCTCGCTTATTTTTGCTTAATCTTGTCTTATTATGCTTATTAAACATGATTGATCATCTGTTTTCAGCTTTTGTAGTGTAGATCTTAGTTTTTTCATTTTTTTTGTCTAATAAATCATTAAAAATCATAAAATATTAGCTTAGATAGTAGCTTATTGTTTCTGGCTTATTTTCTTATTGTTATATGTTCATTATAGTTGTCATAAACTGTTTGATATCTGGTATTAAAGTTTTGCTCATTAAAAAGCTTTTTCATAAGCCAAAATGATTTTAAGTCTAGTTAAAGGGGTGTTTGGCATAGCAGTATTAACCACAAGTTAATACTGCTAGTGGCCAATTGGTCTTAAGATTTTGATTTTAACTTCTCATTTAAGTCTTTTAGTGCTAGATTTATAAGCTAGGTTAGGTCAAATTAGTTTTTCATAAATTAGGATAATATTAGTTTAAATCTGTTAAGAGTCATTTGCATTTTTAGTTTCTAATCAATTTAGTAAAAGTTAATGCTTAATTTGTCCTTAGTTTTTGTCTTTAAGAGCATAGAATCAAGTTCATTTAGCCTGCACTTAGTTGTTCCATGTTTTGATTGTCAATTGCATCAGCAGCTTTAACTGCTTAAGGCTATTTTTCAATCTAAATTTTTAGCAAGTAAAAGTAGTATTTAGGCTTAGATTTTTAGCATGCTTATAAATTTAGGTTGATAGTTTATCTGTTTTAAGTTGTTTTTCAATAAAAAGTACTTTTGATTATCTGTTTTTAGCCTTTAAATAAGCACTTTGTCTTTTCAATTTCAAAAGGAAACTCAGCAGGTTATGAGTGTTTTAAGCTGTTTTCAATAGGTTTTTCCAATAAGCTCCTGTGTTTCAAAATAGTTTTTAAAACTTGTTTTAGGAAAACTTTTAGTTATAGTTTAAGCCCGAATAAGCCATATCCCTACAAGGATCCAAAAGCTTATCTAAAAATAAGCTCAAAGATCCCTATAGGGCCTGTTTGGTTGCCTGATTGTTAATTTTTTTTAACTATATATATAATATAATAAAATATAAAATATATATAATCTAAAAAACTATAATAATCAATAAAACCAGGAAGCAGTATAGAATTTTCCGGGGTCGTTAATCCCCAACGAGGCTGTGCTGGAAAATCGATACAGTCGGAAGATTGGAGTTTGAATGAGAGAAATGATTTGAGAGTGTGGAAAGTTAAATTAAACAATAACAAGAAAAAACGTTTAAGAAAAACCTAAAAATTATGAAATTAAGCAAAAAAAACGAGAGCACGAATCCCGAACAAAGGGTTAAAAACCTAAAATCTTCAAAATTAACCCTACAAAGAAATTTTTGCTTCTAAACTACTCTAGGGGACTAATAACGAAGAATGAAAAAGACTAGACTGAAAACGGAGGTCGTTTGACCCAAAAACGAGTCAAGACAAAAACCGTACCCGAGCCCCGTTCTTTAAAAATCAAAAAGTTACAAAAATGACCCTACGAAAATTTTTGTATTTTTCCTACGTACTATATGACTAAAGAAAATTTTCTAAAAAAGAAAAATATTTTTTTGATAATTTTTGTATTTTTTATGAATTTTTTAAACTTTTAACTAAATTAAATTATAAAAAATACTAAACTACTTTTAAAAATTCTGAAAAATTTACCTAAAATACTAGACACTAAATACTACCTACGAAAAATAAGAACCCAAAATTTGGCTTATAAATAAGCCCGAAAATAAGCTGAAAACAGCTTATAGCTTAAAGAGCTAAAATGGGGTTAAATACTAAAGCCCTTGGGACTCTAACGTAGAAGTCCCAAGGGCGCAGCGGTAAGACTTGTATGAAAAGGGAGGTGTATCGAGGGTAGAGGCCCGGGTTCGAGTCTTGCTCACCCGGGTCACCCCTTGTCTCCTCTTTTTTTTTATGAAAACTTTTTACACAAACTTGTTAAGCTCATTGAGCTTAACATTTTTCATAACTACAACTTTTTTTAGAAAAGCTACAAATAAGCTGAAAAAGGGCTTTTAAAATGGACAGTTGCTTAAATAAGCTTTTAAGGCAAAAGTGCTTATGGCTTTTTGGGCTTTTAGACTAATAAGCTAGAATTTGAACTAAAAAGCTAAAAGAATTTTCTAACCTATCTTAAATAAGCACTAAAGAGCTAAAATCTACAACTAAATAAGCTTAAAATGGGCTTAAACTAGACAGAAACTAAAATTAAGCTTAAGACTTAAAATGGCTAAGTCTTGGTGAACTGTTGACACAAATAAGCAAGCCAAGTAAGAAAATTAGCACACACAACTTAACACACAATCATTAAGGACTATTAGGAACAAAAATAGGCAAATGAGATAAGCTCAATAAGCCAGGAATTGGCTTAATTCCCTCAGCAGTACTAACTTAAGAGTTAGTACTGTTGGTTGTGGATTTGGGCTTAAAACCCTCAATAAGCAAAGGAAAAGGACAATAAGCTGTCTAAGGCAACTAACACACCTAATAAGCAACTAAGGACTCAAAAGCAACAATTAAAGAGAACTAAATAAGCTAGAAAGAAAATAAGCAATTCCTACACTATGCTAAGTAAAACAGGTCAAGCCCCTACTTTAGGCTTAAAAATAAGCTACCTAGGGGCCAAACTAAGGGCTGAGCTTGTTAGGGCTTATAGTTGGACCTAGGGGTAGTCTAAAAAGCTAAAAATATCTAAGGGCTTAATGGACAAATAAGCTAAAAGGGGGGCTTGAAAAAAAAGGTGTCTAGCACCAGGGGAAATGGACTAAAGTCAAAGGGCTTATATTGACAGCTTAAAATAAGCTGTAAAATAAGCTCAAAATAAAAAGCTAGGTTAAAACAGATGAAGAATGGCTTAAAGTGAGCTTATGCTCAAATTTTAAGCCTCTTAAAACAAAGAAAACATGCTGATTTTAGTTTTTGAAAAAGGGGCTTTTCCTTTTTGAAATAATGACACAAAAACTTGGCAGTTTTGACTTAAGTTAACACATGACTCAAAACACTTTTTGTAAACTTGTTTAGACACATAAATGACACACTTTTGAAACCTAAACTCAAGATTCCAAAGGCTTATCCAAATAAGCACTTTGGGCTTCTTTTTAAAACCAACAGTTTTAACAACAACTTAAAAAAACTTTGAAAAACAGTTTTTGAGCTTAAAGATTTTGGAAAACAGATTTTAATAAGCTTAAAAATGGTAACCAACTTTGGCCAAATGGCCACAACCCATGCCATGCCTGTTTTGACCCATTTTAGACTTAAACCAAACACACCTTTAGAATTTCAAAACTGATTTTTAAACTTATAAAAGCTGAGTTAAGCTAAGAATTTTAAAGACTACTACTAATTATGAAATATTAAGCAATAAACAGTGAAAAGCAAAACAAATAAGCACTTGAAAATCTAATAAGCTAATGACAGAAAAGCTATATTGGGCAGTTTTTTTAAGCAAATTGCATGAAAATGAAATGAAATCATCTAGAAGGCATACTTAAGCATAAATAAACACAAACAAGCACAAAAGACATAGATAAGCTGAAAATAAGCTAATAAGCAATGCTACAGTTACCATAAGCTAAAATTTAAAAGGAAATGTACCTTAGATCCTTGCTCAAAACAGGATTAAGTGAACTTAATTAAGCTCTAAACCTACCCATTAGCTTATAAATAAGCTTAAACTAAGAAAACCCAATGAGCCTTCCATAATTGCTCATTCATCCATAACTTGATTCAACAGTAACCCGTTTTCTTCTTTTTGATTTTTTCTTAAATTTTTGATAAAAGTTTAAAAACAGATTATAAATGGCTTATATTGAGAGCTTATATGAGTTTAAAGAAGTACAAATACTTAGAACAACATATGAAAAATAAACTGAATTTTTCATTTAAAGAGAGCACAAGTACAATAAAAGATAAACTGAATTTTAAAGATACAAAAGCTAACTGTTACTAACTTAACTAAAAAAAAAAAAAACTACTCTGCCACAATGGCTTACAAAGCTTAAATAGTAAAAACGAGCTAGGGTTTCTCTACTCTTGTCTTCACTCTTGGTGTGTTTCTTTGTAGACACATTTAGCTTCTTGTGCTTGTTGTGAGTGTGTAGAAAACACAAACAATTCCTAGCCCTTGGATTGCCTTTGTGCCCAAGTCTTAAATCCAAACCCTCGATCGAATTGGTGGGAATTTGGATTGCCAACATGGCATACCCATGTGGGGGTGGGGTTTGCTATGGTGATGGTTTTGGAGTGTTGTGGGAGGTCAACGAGGATAATAGAGACAGGTTTGGGGGGTTGTGGGATTTGGCGGGAAAGGTGTGGTAAAGATATACAGTGTTTCAAACTCCAGGGGTGAAGTTTGGGGTTTTGTCAGGTTTGGTCCCTCAAGGTATATGTGTTGTTTGCAAGTTTAGTCCTTGTGGGTTATAGATGTTTTGAAACTTGGCAGAACAACCCCCTAAGAGTTATAAAGGGTATTACACCCAAGGTCCTTGTTAGTTATAACTTTGGAAGTTTGGCAGACTTAACCCTTGTAGTTAATTCTTTGGGCAATTGGCAGTTTTGATCCCTCAATTTTTTCTTCTTATATCTTCATTAAAAAGTTTTAGGATTGGCAAGTTTGGCCCCTAAACTTATTTTTCTTCACTTGTTGACTTTTGGATTTGTCGGGGTTGACTTTGGTTGACTTTTTGACACTTGGGCTTTGTCTTTTCTTTGTCTTTTCCACGCTTTTCCATTCCGTGTCCGGTTTTGTCGTTTTGGCTTCGTTTTTTCGTCCTTTTCTTAGATATCCTTGCTTGCACAACAACAATTAATCAACAAGCAATTTTTGCATTTAGGTCCGTTTTTGGTTATTTTAACTTGTTTTTAAAGGTAAAAGGTATGTGTAATTAAACACATACCAAAATCCCCCATACTAAGGTATTGCCGTGTCCTCACGCAATGCTATGAAGTAAGCATTTAGAAAACTAAGAATCCCCGATCGACCCCCCATCGCGCCCCCAACCCTCGACTAATAACTTGGAAAAGTAGCTAAGTGTTCATCGAGGAAGTTAAAGACTCAAAAGTTTTGAAAATCCCCGTCTTTACCAATTTTTTATATATACACCTATTCCTACACATTTTTTTGTATTTTTCATTTTTTTGTATTTTTTTATTAATCAACTTAACTAGAACGTTTTGACTTTCGTTATTTAATAACTTTAAGGATCATAAACAAGATGCATTTCGGAACCGAGAATGCCACCAAAAAGGATAAATCATCGTTCCCGACTTTCACTAATTCTCCAACCAACATAAAACGAATCACTGTTAATTATGAGTTAAGATGCTAACACTACTCATATTTGCAATTTGTAAACTTTTCACTCCTGACAATTTATATCTTAGGTGTGTGTGCTATTTTGAATTTCAACCATGGATCAATGTTTGCAACATTCTATGTTTCACGTTCCACCCGAGAATAATGAGTTTGAAGGCGAGATCATCCCATGTAGCGACTTTCGACTCGTCCCCCCCCCCCCCCCGCCCCCCACCCCCCCCACACATCCCAACCTTGCGTTAAGTGACCAGGCTTTATGACACCCCATAGAGACTAGTATCGGACTCACGACCTTAGTTTCAAAATTTCTCAGGTTTTCCGTATGCACGATAGCTTATAAAAAATAAAGCCCAAAGTTCAAGCATATTGAATTATCAAAAAGAGATCTTTTATTCACACTTAATATTAACTATTTACGCAGTTTGTAACCCTCGACCTTTTTTAGAAGGCTGCAACATCGGTGGCAATCCTTAAATGATGATGTGGCAATTATGTTGTATGAGGTGTCATTGTTTCATCCTGTTATATATAATGTAAGATAGGGAAGACGTCTTTTTGAAAAATTTAAGTATAAATTTGAACTAAGGCTAAAGTTTTTGCTATATACTACATAAAAATTATTGATTTAAGTTTAATCTCCAAAAGTAGCACGTATATTAATCAGGTTAAGAGCTTATGGGAGAAAAAGTGACAAATTACACACATGAGCTCTTAAGATTTCCAAATAATCCTTGTTTAGCATCCAACTCATACTTAACACTATCATTTTTCGTTCTTCGCAAATATTTGCGAACGCTTAGTCTAAAAGTTAAGGAACAAGCTAGAGCTCAACACGCTCGATCGAGTCAAAATTTACTCTTATTCTACCCAGCAGGAAAGTCAAAATTGTGACAAAACACTTATTTTATTTTTGAAAATTTTTAAATTTTTTCATTTTTTTGAAATTTTGGTGGTAAAAACGGGATTACGTGATAACAACGGCTGCAGGCACAATCAAATCGAAGATCCCCCCATACTAGAATGAAACATTGTCCTCAATGTTTTACGAAGGGTTTCTACGTAAATCCTAAGCCGTTTATGAATTATGCTTAAAGATAAACGTTAGTCGATAAGATTAGGATATCGGGATTCCCAAATGAAGCTGAGGATTGTGAAGCTCTTGTGATCGAAGGACAAATACCGCGAGCACGAGAGGCTTCAAAAATCCGGGACATCCTGGACAATACAGCACAAAACACAAAACATGGAAAAGGAAAGAGGCAAGCCTCCTCACAACAACTAAACACTTATTCATTACTAAGCTAGCATACTACTACTACTGATAAACTAGGATAAGCATGGGGTGCCTCCCACGAAGCGCTTGTTTAGGGTCACTAAGCTTGACCCAATTCCCTGAATTTAGTTGTCCTTAGGGAAGGTTTGGAGGTCCGGGATATCCATAGCAGGGATATCACCTCCAAAGTAGTGCTTGAGACGATGACCATTTACTTTGAAGTTTGGCCCGGAGTTTTGGGATAACTCAACGGTGCCATACGGGAAAACTTGAACAATGGTAAATGGTCCTGACCAACGGGACTTCAACTTGCCGGAGAAAATTTTCAATCTTGAGTTAAAGAGGAGGACTTGATCACCGACGTTGAAAACGCGGTTTTTGATCTTTGCGTCATGAATCCTCTTAGTTTTCTCTTTGTAGATCAAAGAATTTTCATAGGCTTGATCACGCAGTTCACTTAATTCATTGAGTTGAATTTTGCGTTGATCACCCGCTGTTTTGAGATCAAAGTTTGCATTTTTAAGGGCCCAGTAAGCTTTGTGCTCCAACTCAATCGGCAGATGACATGCCTTTCCATATACAAGCTTGTACGGAGTACACCCGATGGGTGTTTTGTACGCTGTACGGAAGGCCCAGAGAGCGTCATCTAGTTTGTCCGACCAAGAGGCACGATTTTCGCCCACTGTCCTTTCAAGAATTCTTTTTAAACCACGATTTGATACTTCAACCTGCCCACTTGTCTGGGGGTGATACGCGGTGGAGAGACGATGAGTGACTCCATATTTAAGCATGACCTTTGCAAACTGGTCATTGCAAAAATGTGTTCCACGATCACTGATGATGGCACGAGGAGCACCAAATCTGGCAAAGAGAGATTTAAGAAATTTGCAAACTACTCGGGCGTCGTTGGTGGGGAGCGCCTTTGCTTCAACCCATTTTGACAGATAGTCGACCGCCACGAGTATGTATGTATTTGTTGCCTTTAGAATATGGAAAGGGGTTCCCATTAAGTCGAATTCCTTCCAAACAACAAAGATTCACAAACTTGATGGAAAATTTTGAGGCATCTCATCCCTTTGTGAAATATTTTCTTGTCGTTGGTCACGAGTCACAATTTTTAACCAACTCGTGTGCATCTCTATATATTGAAGGCCAAAAGAGATCCGGCATCAAAGACCTTTTTGCGGTGAGATATGCACCGTGATGTCCCCCCCCCCGGGTGGGTTTTCATTGTGGCAAGCTTCAGAATGTCGAGAGCTTCTTTGCCGTCACACCGCCGGATCATTTGATCTGCACAGATTTTGAACAAGAAGGGGTCATCCCAGAAGTAGTGTTTGACATCTTTGAAAAACTTGTTTTTCTGTTGGGATGACATTCCCTTGACAATGAAGTTCCCCGCATGGTAGTTTGCGAAATCTGCAAACCATGGGGTACTATCAACACGAAGAGCAACCGATCCAAGAGTTTCGAGAGGAAATGTTTCCGTGATTTCCTTGTTCTCGAGTTTATCTTGATGAGGGTTCTCAAGTCTGGAAAGATGATCGGCGGCCAGATTCTCTGCTCCTTTTTTGTCTCGGATGATAACATCAAATTCTTGGAGCAAAAGGATCCACCGCATCAGTCTTGGCTTAGCATCTTTCTTAGCGAAGAGATACTTTATAGCAGAATGGTCGGTATACACTATGCTCTTAGACAAAACAAGATATGACCGAAATTTCTCAAAAGCATACACTACGGCAAGCAATTCTTTTTCGGTCGTAGTGTAGTGTGCTTGAGCTTCAGTCATGGTTTTGCTAGCATAGTGAATTGGTTGGAAATGCTTGTTCTTTCGTTGCCCTAGGACTGCCTGATCCGATATAAATATATATAATAAAATATATATAATATCAAATAGTAATAGTAGTATAGAGAGTATCCCGTTAGATAAGAAAATCACTTTAGAAAAAATAATAGTCTATCTTCCGAGTGTCGTATCCACGGCGAGAGATGAATTGAAATTCACGAGAATGTTTCGTTTGGTGCTTGAATGACAAATATTTTGGTTTTGATTTTCTAAATCTACTAAAAAGGAAAACATATAAAATGAAAGCTAAACTTTTGGTTTTAAACTATTTTTAAACTAAAAATTAAACTAATATTAATTCTAAGGTTTAAAACTACAAGTTTTATACTAAAATTAAGCTAAAAGATATAGATGACAAATATGCTTGCTAAGTGACGTGAAAAGTTCATCAAGTGTGAGTTTAGGTTCAAGAAATTAAATGACAAGTAAAATAAAATGCTTAAAAATAAATGACAAGAAATTAAATTGCATTAAAAGTAAATGACGATATTTAAATTTGAAAAATTCTAATGACTATTAATTTTTTAAACCTTTTTAATCACACTTAACTCACCATTCACAGTCACTTAACAAGCATAAAATAAACTACTCGCTACTCATAACAACTAAACTAAAATCAATTAAACTAATAAACATAAGCATAATTTTCTAAACAAAATAATAAGCTACAAACTACTTGCTAAACATGGTAACTAAACTAAGCATAACAATAATAACGATCATACTAAACTAAACATGATAATAAACATAAAAAAAAGATAAAGAGAAGGATTAGAAGTCACCAAATGAGAAGACTACGAATAAAATGGATCGCGTCATAAATTACAATCAATACCAATACCCAAATCAACAAGCTCATATACCCGTATCTTCCTTGATAGCTCCATAAACCACAACTCATTTGTAACTTAAATCCCAGCTAATCACTACAAGATTCTAAATTAATATGTAAAAGTACTAATAAAAAGTAAAGAAAAATTGACTAATGAAAATTTATAATGAAAGTTTGAGTGATGAAACATGACGTAGAGCCAAATGTAAAATTAGCATTTCAATTCAGTAACTAGAGTATCTTTTCAACAAAAGGGAATTAAAAAATGAAAACGGTTAAATTAATAAAAGATGCTCACCTCAAATCTGTGTGCTTGTACAATCAAACGAAAAATAAAAAAAAATATAGAAATGCAATGACTAAAAATATAAAAGTGCAAACCACCTGTAGTGAATTATACGAATGAAAATTTAATAGATCTAAAAATCGTGATGAGATGTTGTACTACTGCTAACCCAATCGACCATAAAAACGAAAATGATAAGATTTTTTTTACTCTCCTCTACTCCTACCTATTCTACTCCTATACTTCTCTAATCTACGACTTGAAAAATTAAAAGATGAAAAAAAAAGATATAAGATAATGAATGATGTGAAGTGCTGCCCTCCTTTATCTCATGCGTACATCTCAAGCAGGAAATTCTTGGGCCACAAATTGCAATTCCATAACTGGGCCGAGTTCCTGGGCTTGTGGCTACACATTGGCACATAGGCACTTTTTGAATCTGGGCTCAGCCCTTTTGTGTTGTAGCAGTAGGCTGTGTTATAACTTGCACTTGTATTAAATAAGTATGGGTCGGTCCGACCCATATAAATGGTGTTGGGCCGGCCTAATAAGATATGAAGGCACCGTCGAACTCGATTTCTCGTGCTCTCTTTATTCCCGTGCTCGGTTTCGTCCATTTTTCTCTTTATTTTGTCCTTTTTTGATATTCGTACCTGCACATACACAAACACAAAAACAACATATATTTGCAATTTTTATTATGTTTTTGGTCTTTTGAGTTCGTTTTTCATGGTAAAAGGTATGTATAAAATAGCGAACACCAAATTCCCCCATGCTAAAGTATTGCCATGTCCTCATGCAATATAATAAATACACGCTTAAAACTAAAAATTCCAATCCCCCCAAACTAATCACCTTGAAAAGTAGCAAAGTGCTCATCTAAAGGTATTAAGGAATCAATAGTTTGAAAAGCCCCGTTTTTACCAATTTTTTTAAATGTATACACTTATTCCTACTAATATTTTTTTTGTTAGCAACTAACTAATTTATTTGACTTTCGTTATTTTCATAACCGTTAAGGATCATAGAACAAGATGCACTTTAATCCTAAAATAGCCCCAAAAAAGGGATAAAGTTCATACGTCCCAAATTTTCACTTATTCAAACAAGGCTTAAACAAAATCACCGATAAATCAAGTATATATGCGAACACTACTCATATTTGGCAATTTGAACTTTTCACTCCCGAACCATTACTAATTAAGCGAATGTACTATTTCGAATTTCAACTATGGATCAACGGTTTTTTATGCAAAATCCTATGCTTCACGTTCCACCTGAGAATATTGAGTTTGAAGGCGAGATCATCCCATGTAGCGACTTTCGTCTCGGCACATCCCAACCTCATCGGCTAAGTGACCGGGCTTTTGACACCTCACGGAGACTAGTATCGGGACTCACGGACCTTCGGTTTCAAAAACTCTTAGGTTTTCTCGTTTACACATATCTTATTCATTAATCATAAAAAGATCCTTAAGTTCAAAAGTATATTTAAATTTAATAAAAATAATTTTCCACTTATTAAGCAATATAAACTTATTAAACCTCGGTCCTTTAGAAGGCTACAACATCGGCCACGCCTCCGACACGATGTAGCAAACATATTTCGACCTTTAATTATTATTCTTTATTATATTTTTGCACACTTTTTTTTTTTTTTTTTTTTGCTATATCATAATAATTACCCAGGTGCCTTATATCTCGAAGCCACACGATAGAGTCGACAAGAGGTTATTCTACTTGTTTTTTATGACCACCGGCCCCGCCTTATATGAAGACCTTCAACATCGCCACTGCCTCCGACAAAGAATAAGGTAAATCGTCGGGAGATATTTATTCCTACTTATTATTTTCCTTAATTTATTATTGCGAAGAGAAAATTTCGTTTAGAAAATTTAAGTATAAATTTGAACTAAGACTAAAATTATTGATACATTTCAATTTCAAAAATTATTGATTTAAGTCTAATTTTCAAAAGTAGCACGTATTATTAGTCCGGTTAAGAGTTAATGGGAGAAAAAGTGACAAATCACATACATGAGCTCTTAAGATTTCCAAATAATCCTTGTTTAGCATCCAACTTCTACTTAACACTATCATTTTTCGTTCTTCGCCGAAGATTCGCCGAATGCTTCGACTAAAATTTTAATAGAACAAGCAATAGCTCAACACGCTCGATCCCGGGTCAAAATTTATTCTCATTCTACCCAGTCAGGAAATAAAATTGTTACAAAACACTTATTATTATTTGAAATATGTTTTTTTTAATTTTTTTGTATTTTCAAAAATATTGGTGGTAAAAACGGCTACGTGAGAACAACTGGCTTGCAGGCATAATCAAATCGAAGATCCCCCCCCATACTAGAATGAAACATTGTCCTCAATGTTTTAAAGGTATCTACGTCATACTAAAGCCGTTTATGAATTATGCTAAAGATAAACGTTAGTTCGAAAAGATTAGAATATTGGAATCCCAAAATGAACGAGGATGTGAAGCTTCGAGTGAATGAAGGACATAAACTGCGAGCACGAAGACATCACAATCCGGAAATCCTAGACAATAAACCACAAACAAAGCCAAACTAAATAGAAGAGGCGAGCCTCTATACAACAACAAAACACTTATTCATTACTACTAAGCTAGCATACTACTACTACGATAATACTAGGATAAACATGGGGTGCCTCCCACGAAGCGCTTGTTTTAGGTCACTTAGCTTGACCCAATCCCCCATACTTGAGCTTGTCAAGGGGATAAATATAGGATGACGGAACACCAAAATTGGAGTGTTGCTCTCCATGAAATCACATCGGGCCTTGTTGGGTGATGGAAAGGGACTTGGAAGCTTTAAAGCCCCGAAGTGATAGAGAAGAAGAAGATTTCTCCTTAGAAGCAAGAACACCGTGATTGAAAACTTTGTCTTTATTTTCGGATGAAAATGAAAGTAAGGTATCAATCACGGGAGAAAGAGTAGAAAGAAATCTCGTGGATTCGACTTCAATGCATATCCCCGGATCGTAAATTTTGTTACTATCTCCGGAAGGAGAAGAAACATCAAGATCGGATCCGAGATCATTAGAAGAAATGAAGTCGAAATCCAAATGAAGGGGGGGTTGGGGGGGCCAAAATATTAGGCACATCCACGGGGATGTCTTCCACCACATCAATGGTTGAATCTCCCGAATCGGGATAATCAACATGAAATGATTCGAACTCGGGAAGGAAGGTAGAATTGTTGTCATCTTCCGAGTAGAAATCATCACTCTCAATACCCGGTGGTATTGAGTCATCACCATCAAAAAAAATGTCAATCTCCTCCATAAGAGGTCACTATCCTCGACTGATCGAAAGATCAAAGATGAACGAATCATATTTAGAAAGAGAAATATCAGACTGAGTAGTGGTACTGTCACTACTAATCTCTTCAATATGATCGTCATAGAAGGCTTCATAATCTGGAAGAGAATAATCAGAAAGAGTAGTGGTACTGCCACTACTAATCTCTTCCAAATCAAAGCAGAAAGTTTCAGATTCGGTTAAAGAATTATCAAAGGTGTTAGTCTCCTCCAAGAAAAGGTTAAGATATGTGGAGGAAGACTTGGTCATAACATCAGAAGATGGAGTGGGATTATCTTTTAATGCTTCGATGTTAGCAATAAGAAGATTGACATTCAACAATTTTTCACGAAGAATATCAGTATCAATCCCTCCAACTTCCGGGATAACAATCTCCACCACCTTTGAGCTAACAATCTCAACATCGGGAGGTGATGCATCGACATAATCGATGTTCTCATAAGAATCGTCATCACTCGAAGAATAATCATTGTTGGAATCGATGATAGTCTTAGAGTGTTCTTTGAAAGCTTCAAGAGGGGTAGGATTGTTACAAAGAGGCACATCACACACACTGTCAGGAATACCCTCGGACTCACTTGGGATCGGGACAAGGTCCTCAACACTAGACTTTATTACTTCGTCCGATTCCATTGCCAGAATAGTGTCAAGATGCTCGTCCCCCATACTTAGAGAGTTAACGGGCTCCTTGGTTGGTAAGACGGGTGCGATTGCAATGGTATAGTCCTCGTCATCATCGTAGCAAATGGGAATCTTCCAATATCGATCTTTAGCCGCTTGCTCTTCCGCAATTCGCTTTTCTTCTTCCTTCTTTTGCATATATTGACCAACCATATCACATATGGATGTCATTTGCTCCATAAGCTTGTTTTGAGAATTGAGAAAGTCATTTTGAGCATTGAAGATTGGATGATTGACGGTATATTGCGGGGGTTGAAATTGGTCAAAACCAAAAGAATTATAATCATAGCAAGAATTTTGCTCATGATAATAGTCTTCATTCATTGGTTGACATTGGTAAGTTTCATGAGGTCCCCCGCAATTTTCACAACAAAGATATTGTTGTTGAAAATCATGAAAATCTTGCGGGAAATTAAAGTCTTGATTGTAACACGGTTCCGGATAGATAAACGGAACTTGAGGTGTACAATAGTGACCATAACGAGCATCGTTCCCGCAAAATTCACAAGAATACATAGGAGGTTGTGGAGGTGGGTTGAAAACGTTAGGAGAATCATCAACAAAATTAGGTTTGGAATCATAAGTGAATGAATTCTCATCTCCGGAACAGGATGTCGGGTGAACACTTGGCAAAGTCTGTGGGAACTCATTAACGGTTTGATTGTTGCATGGTTCCGGATTAGAGATAATCAGAGCTTTCGGTGGACAATTATAACCAATATGAGCACCTTTCCCACAAGACTTACAAGTGCATCGTTGACAAAAGATTCCATCTAACGAATCACCACACTCGTAACAACAATTGTGGTTAATTTGTGGAGGACTTTGCGAAGAATTTTTACCGGGGTCTTGATTGACAACGAATGGCTCTTGATTTTCATTAACAAAGTTAGTATCGTCATCGGATGACTCGGAAGTGTCTTGGAAATCTTGAAAAACTTCCTCCAATGTCTTTCGTATTAGAGCACATTGTCGACAATATAGACCATCAACCGGGTCTCCACAATTGAGACAAATTTTTTCAAAAATAAGGGGTCGTTGAGACGAGTCAGGTACGGGAACAAAAATCTTGTCTTCAAGACTCCCTTTTGAACAACAATAGTTTCTAGTGTACAAAGCTCCATAAGACGAGCATTCTTTAATCACATAACGATAGTCGAATGACGCCATAAGAATTAAACAATTAAGAGGGTTAAGAAACGAATTAAATGGATAAGAAGAAAAAGAAGATTATTTTTGGTTTGTCGAGTTTTTTAAGCAACATATTTTATTAACAGAGAAAATGAGATAAGACAACTTAAACCAATAATCAACTCGTTTCACGGTAGCTCTCTAAAAGAAAAAACGCACAAAGGAGCGGAGGAGCGGGAAAGCGCGAAGCTATTAAAATCCTTCTCCTTTCGGGTCGTAGTTCCTCGGAACAACCCTCCTTATACCCCTCTTATAGTTTGTTTATCAATTAAAGGTGAGCCGTACTTCACAAGTGACACAAAGGCAAGTTTTAAATCTTTTGTTCGGGAACTTATTATGATAATGCTTCAGTTGAAAGCATTATATTGATGATGATTTTTATTTATTATTATGGACAATGTTTTTATATTTTTGGTTTTTTCTTGTTTTTATTTATCTTATACTAATACTAATAAAAGAAAATGAAAAATATTTTTGTGTTTTATATTTTTATAAATAAAAGAAAATATTCACAAACGGGAAAATTAACTTCACGAGGGAAGGGTCTTCAAACACTAATCGTCAAACAAACACGAAAATCGTTTCACAGCCTCCCCGGCAGCGGCGCCAAAAATTGATTCGTCCAAACCACACCTTAAAATATATATAATATATAATAAAATATAAAATATATATAGTAAGTGTAATCTGAAACAGAATCAAGAATACCGAGAAGTAGTATAGAGTGTTCCCGGGTCGTTTTATTCCCCAACGAGCTGGACTGGAATAATTTGATACGGTCGAAGATTTGAGTAATTTGGATTTTTTGAATTTATGAAATACACTACAAATTAATAGCACAAACAAAAACATTAACTAGCACGAAATTATTAAATATACTGCCAGACTTAAGTTAATGCTGGCAGACTTAAGTTGCTCTACCAGACTTAACTTCTATACTAACAGTACTTACTATAACTAACAGACTTAACTTTAATACTAATAGTATTAAGTCTGTTTATAATATTTTCCTAACATAGGGCATACCACAGATGAGTGCATGCACCTGAAAAGGCAAATCGAGGAAATGCTTAAGACAGGAAAGTTGTCGCATTTGATCAAAGGTGAACGCAAGCAATGGAAGAGGACCAAGCAAGGTGGCAAAGAAGGGAGAAAGCCGCAGGAAGGGAAAGCCACTAGCAATCCTGATGGTACAGATGGACGATAAGATAGCAAACAAAGATCACTCAAACATTCTCTCGGAGACAATGATTCAGTTCCCACCTTTAGGGGGAGAAGATGGAACCGAAAGGAGCTATGGTTATTGAAGCTGAGGTAGGAGGACAACTTGTCCACCGCATGTACGTGGATGGGGGTGCCTCTTCAGAAATTCTGTGTGAACACTGTTTCAACCAACTCTACCTGGAAATCAGAAAACAAATGGTTCCCGTAACCACATACTTGGTCGGGTTTAGTGGAGAAATAATATGGTCGCTAGGGCAAGTATCGCTGCTTGTAAAAATAGGCGACGAGGAACACTCAACTTCCGCATGGATGAATTTCATGGTTGTAAGTCGCATTCTCCGTTATAACGGGAATAAGGAGACAAGTGTAGAAGGAGATCAAAGCAATCCCGTCCACAGCTCACGGAATGCTAAAATTCCCGGTGACAGGCGGAACGGTCACTCTGCGAAGTAGCAGGATTATACAACTAGAGTGCGCAATGATCTCAGGACCCAGAACACAGCAACCTGTAGTTGACCAAGACACAGAAGAAAAAATTCAAGTAGCAATTCATCCAGAATATCCTGAACAAACTATAGCAATAGGTTCCACCTTAACTAAGGAAGGACGAAAGAAGCTGTGCGGATTACTAAGACAAAACCTGGATATCTTCGCCTGGAAACCAGCAGATATGACCAAAGTTCTGCGTCACATAGCGGAACACAGGTTGAATGTCCGGGTGGGATGTTTTCCTGTTAGACAAAAGAAAAGGGGGCAAGCATCCGAGAGGAACAAGGCAATATGTGAAGAGGTGGAAAAGCTAGTAAATGACGGTATCATGAAAGAAGTCCACTACCACAGTTGGTTGTCAAACCCAGTAATGGTGAAAAAACATGACAACAGCTGGAGAATGTGTGTAGATTTCAAAGACTTGAATAAAGCATGTCCAAAGGATGGTTATCGCTACCAGAAATAGACTTAGAAAGTGGAATCCTTCGGCGGATACCCTTTCAAATGCTTTATCGGACGCATACAAGGAGATACCATAATAAAAAGGCAAAAGAGTCGAGGATAAAGAAGCGTTTATAAAGCCAAGGAATATTCTGCTACCGAAAAAATTCCATTTGGATTGAAAAATGCCGGCGCGACATATCAACGCCTGGTGGATAAAGCCTTCCAGAAGCAAATAGGTCAAAACTTGGAAGCCTATGTGGATGACTTAGTTATCAAAAGCTGCACGGAACAAGAAATAATCCAGGACATGGAAAAAACATTTTGAACACTCAGAAAGATAAACATGAAGTTAATACCCGGAAAAATGTACCTTTGGAATGAAATAAGGCGTATTTTTGTTTACAAAAGTGAATTCCGACGGATTAACGGTGTGCCCGGATAAAGTAGAAGCGGTCCTCAGTTTGCATCTCCAGTGTTTGAAGGACGTACAAAAAGGACTAAACGGAAAATATGGCAATCCTTAAAGGTTTTCTATCCAAAATTGGCCGAAAGGTACTACCTTTCTTCAAATACTCTAAAAAAAGTGCCCTAAGAAAAGTGACTTCCATTGGACACGAAAGTAGTAGCGGCTCTTCCAGCAAATGAAAGATTCGACTAGCAGAATTGACTATGATGGGGGGGTGCACCGCGCCACAGAAAAAGAAGAAAGTAATCTCTAATTGACGCGGCAAAGAGGCCATCAGTGATATGTTCTGATGAGGGAGAGGGTCGGAGAAATATACCCATCTCAATTCGTCAGCCGAGCACTGCGAGGTCCGGAAATCAATTGCACTCCAATGGAAAAGCTAGTACTCGCCTTAGTAAGTGCTAGCAAGCGACTAAAGAGATACTTTCAGGCAAATACAGTCATTGTAATCACAGATTAGCCAATAAAGCATATGTTATCAAACCCAGAAGTTACAAGAAGACTGCTCAAATGGAGCTTTGAGCTAGAAGAACATGACATTCAGTATCGGCCAAGAACATCGGTCAAAGGACAAATCCTAGCGGACTTTATAGTTGAACGTCCGGAGGATAATCCAGAAGATACGCTCATGGAGGACGAGGAAGAACTCCCTGACCCATGGACACTGTTCACAGAATGATCCTCATGTTGCAGACGGCTCTAAGGCAGGACCGCTACTCGTCAAATCCAGAAGGGATGGAGAGTACTATGCTCTACAGATTCAGGTTTGATGCAACAAATAACGAGCAGATTATGAGCTATGGATCGTCGGATTAAAGATAGCAGAGCAATGGGTGTAACAAAACCTCAGCAAATTGTTGGACTCACGATTGGTGGCCAATCAAGTAAAAGGAACGTATGTTGCAAAAGAAAACGACATGATTCAATACTTGGAAAAGTAAAAACGCTCACGGGCAGCTAAGTGTTCTCAATAAAACAGGTGCCGGGGAGTGAAAACAAGAAGGCAGACGCACTAAGCAAGATAGCATTAACAAGTTTTGCACATTTGAGTAAGCAAGTACTGGTGGAGGAACTGAAGGAAAAATCCATAAATACAGCGGAGGTCTTGGCAGTAGTGGAAGAGGAAGGAGATACGTGGATGACCCCCATTTTTTAAAATACCTCTCGGACGGAACACTTCCAGTGGAAGGGAAATTAGCAAGAGTAGTGAAAGCAAGTCGTGTCGGTTTCCATATATAAAACGTGATTACTCTACAAAAAAATCCTTCTGGGACCAGGCTCGCTGAGTAGGACCACTCCAGTCCACTATGTTCTAATGAGAGATACATGAAAGGTCTTGCAGAATGCACGCAGCACCGATCGGTCGTGGCAAAGGCCTTGCGGACTAGGGTTATACTGGCCAACCATGGCACGAGGACTCAAAGGAAGCTAATATCAAGCATGTAAGAGACTACAAAGTTCACAAGCCGTCTCAGAAAACCCTCAACAAAAGTTAAGTTACATCACATCTACGTGGCCTCTATAAGTGGGGTAGTGACATCGCGTACCTTTCCGAAAGGGCCCGGAAAGGTGGATGAGTAACCTGACAATTCACTCAAGTATGTAAGAGGCATTGCAAGCCCAATACTAAAAGTGTTCCATGAACGCTTCACTAAGTCTATCATCACAAATGCAAAACAGTGATATTAAAAGATAGCAATAAAGGGAGAATAACCCACAAATATTCAAGCAAGATTACATATAATCATAATATTGCAACAAAAACTTTAGCTAAAGTATCCAAATTGTACAAGTACATTTTCACCGCGCTCAAAAAGGTCACAGGCGACCACGGCATATAGCGGACAAAAACACTTAGAAAAATTGATCACTTAAGAATGGCCGCAACAAGAAAGGTTGTAACACCCCCAAAATGGGTCGCAGTGGAATATGGGTTTGGGAGCGTTACTTCATAGATCAACAGCACAAGATATATAAGAACGACTTTTAAAAGTGTCGTTTAAAACCGATACATTGGATTTAGCAAAATGTTTGTTACAAAAGCCCGAAGCTTTACTTGTTCATTGTTAAATTATACAAAGATTCCAGTTCATAATAAATGTTCCTCCAAAATGTAATGCAACCAAATCTTTAATGCAAATGACTTCCAAAATAACGACCACCAATGTATCCCTTGTCTTGTACCTCATTGATCTCCTGAGAAAACATGCTTTAAAACGTCAACAATAATGTTGGTGAATTCATAGGTTTGTAAATTGTATGAGTGTAGGACCGCAATTGTTTAGAGTGTGTATTGCATGGTATACAATATCTAAAATAGTAAGTATTGCATGGTATACAATATTCAAAACAATAAGTGTTGCATGGTATACAATATCCAAAACAGTAAGTATTGCATGGTATACAATATCCAAAACAGTAAGTATTGCATGGTATACAATATCCAAAACAGTAAGTATTGCATGGTATGCAATATCCAAAACAGTAAGTATTTCAAAGTTACTTGCGTCCAATTGTAAAACAAAGCATGTTCTCACCCCAAAACTTATAAATCATTGTAAAATGTAAAACGTGGGGCTATGAACTCACCTTGAGTGAGCGTATATCAAGTATATCACAGAAAATGCGTCACGGTAATGATCGAGTGCAACCTAATCCAATATAGGTCGTATAAGTACTAATCACATTGGGTAACTACTACCATATATAATTCTATATAGCTAATCACCATCTAATTGTTTTAGTGAAATCATATTTATTAAGTTAAAACGTTTATAAATATACCTTTGGTAAAAATGACATAACTTTCACGATTTCAAGTCCGTTTCTTGCGTTTCTTATGCCCACGCTTTCGTATTAAGACGAGTTATCAAAATTTAACATTTTCATATTTTTAGTCCTCTGATGAACAGTGATTTTTACTGTTCACACCAGTTATAAAGTTATTTTTATAGTTTTAGTTGTCGTAAAACCCGTAAATGTAATAACTTATTCGTTTTAAACCCGATTTTAGCGATTCCTTCGAGCACGTCTTTGTAATTGAAAGGTGTATCAAAATTATCACATTTTATACATTTGGGTCTGCTGATGAATAGTAAATTTTACTGTTCATAGTTTATAAAATTACTTTTATAAACTTTAGTTATCGTAAACGCCGTATTTTATTCGTTTTAGCTTCATTTTTAGTAATTCTTTCGAGCACGATCTCGTAATTGAAAGTTCTATTTATTTATGAGGTTTACAAAAACAAATGTTCCTGAGATGAACAGTAACTTTTATAAAAATAGTTTTATAAAAGTATTTTTATACATTTTAAGTATATAAACTCGCGTAATTCATAACTTCTTCGTTTTTAATTGAAAAATTACGTTTCTTATTGTTTTGGAATCCTAAAATATGTGTGATTTAATAAAAATACCAAACCTTCTGTTTGTAGAATTTTTATAACAAGTTTTTATAAAAATTCTTTTATAACTTCCGGTTATTATCGTAAATCTCGTAAACTAAAGTATCTTTTTCGTTATTAATCATTTTCAAGTTCCTTATATGCATCGGAATCGTTCTTGAGACATTATTTTGCGTTATTAAAATGATAAAATACAGCCTACAATTTTGTGCCAAAACAGTCCTAATATCCTTTTGATGTTGATTTGTTTAACTTTGTTTTTATTTTATTTTTACTTCATAATTTACCACAAGTCACTTTGTAACTTTTAATTTACTATTTCATATATATTATATAGGCCCATCTAATTGTTTTAGTGAAATCATATTTATAAAGTTAAAACGTTTATAAATACACCTTTGGTAAAAATGACATAACTTTCACGTTTTAAGTCCGTTTCTTGCGTTTCTTATGTCTACGCTTTCGTATTAAGACGAGTTATCAAAATTTAATGTTTTCATATTTTTAGCCCTTTAATGAATAGTGATTACAAGTAAAAGTGTACAAAACAATGATCATAAGTAAAAATTCATTCCATATGTTTAAAAGTATCCTAATGGTGATTTTGCTAATTAGAACATATATACACATAAAATGATAAATGTAAAGACATAAAGGGTTTTAGATGACCTTAATATGATGTAATATGTTGAACCACAATATCTAAACCTTAGTTTAGATGATAAACCAAAGCTTGCAAAACTTGAAAACCCTAATTCCAATTAGAAACCCTAATCTTGCTTTTCTTGCTTCAATACTTGTAACCCTTAAACCAAACCTTCTAAACACCTTAGGTCATCTTAGATATCATGTAGGAATGTGTGTATATGTTGTAAATAAAATTTTGTATGGTTTTGGTGTGTTATTTGATTGAGCTGTGGGTATGTGAGCAAAAAAGGGAGAGGATTTTGTGTTTTTCACCTTTAGAAATGAAAGTGTGTGTATATCTTTCTAGTATAAGTCCTTATATGTATAATGAGCTAGTCAAAGATGCATGTAAGAATTCTTGGGACAATGGGAGTAAAACATAGAAGTCTTCTTGGTCTAGGTATGGTCTTGCCTTGTAAAAGTCGTATGGTTTTATTAAGTTGGTATAGTACAATGCAAGTTGCAAGATTTTGTGATATTTATTTGTGTCTTTCCCTTTGAATCCGGCCACATACACATATATGTGATGTTATTTTGTGAATTTTAGGTATTGGGTACAATTGTGGGTATTTGTTGAAGCATAGAAAAGTTTTGATGGTTCTGGGTATGCCTAAACGCATTTTATTGTGAAACGTAAACACTTTACGCAACCAATAAAAATAAAATGTACAATGTTAATAATTATACCCAAAATAATTACTTAACACTTGCTTGATGTAAACATTTTATTGTTTGATGCCCGTTTACATTGAACGATAATTTTTAGCTTACGCGATTTAACTTAACGATTACGATTTAAAAGCAAACGCGTATAATACTAAAAATAAACAGTGAATTTATTGACGTCGTAAATGACCCTAAAACACAGGGTGTTATAACTGTTGAGAAGCGCAAAGGAATTGATTTGCTCTCTGAAGTGGCATTAACTGAAGAAGCTCAGTATGAAGAAGTTCGCAAGAAGAGTTTGAGGGACTTTCACAAGACTCATCCAAGTGGTTCTGGTATTGTTACAAAAATTTCTCCAAGTGTTGCAAAAGTCAAACCTTCTGTCACAAATAAAGGAACTGGTACTAAACCAGGGGTTCTCGATGTGACTGAAGAAGAATCAACTAAAAGTGAAGTTGAATCTTAGGGAAGAGATGAAGATGACAACAATAATGTTCATGACTCAAAGAGTGAATGCAGTGATCAAGAAAGTGACAGTGGTGATGACATTACCCAATCCATTAAACAAAAAGGGTCAGATTCTGAGCATGAAACTGATGAGAATGAAACGGGTTCCAAATCTGATCAAGAGGAGAATAAAGAAGAGGTTAAAGATGATGAAGAGGAAAAGGATTACGAGTTTGTTAAAACCCCGTCCAACGATACTGATGATGAAGATGTAACAAAGATTAAAGATAAAGCCGAAGGTGATGAAGATGAAGGAATGGATTATACTACCAATCAGTTCGACGATGATGTGGATTTAAGGATGAATGAACCAGTTAATACTGATGAAGGATTTATTCAAAATGAAGGTACCGATGCTGAAATGATTAAAGCCCAACAAGGGAATGAAAATCCAGAGATCACTTTCAATGAAGTCATAGAAGATGCTCATGTGACACTTTCTATTGTTACAAAGAAGACTGAAATTCCAGTTACTAGCTCTTCTTTTCGACACAGCATCTAAATTCCTAAATTTCTTAGATATTCCCTACACAGATG
>BQNB010073354.1:3006-15509 GCA_026074375.1 Tanacetum coccineum
TCTTGGACTTTAATAGATTGCTTAAGATGATCGATCATCTATCTAATTTAAGTGCATTAAATACGGTAACTTGCAAAATCAACTAAGCATAACTTGTGAGTAAGTCTCATCGTCAAGTTATCAAGAGACCGTGCATGGTAAGTTTTGGATTCATATATGCCAAGTAAAGTTTCTAAATACAAACACTGATTCTGATCATTAACCTTACCACTTATAGCAAGGTGGTGTCATGAAATGTTAAGAAATGATTTACATGAAACTGCCTTGAGGTCGACAATTAATTAAACTGCGAAAAAATGTTTATAAGTTGAGTTCATATATATCCTTTAGGTTAAAACTTTGTCTAATATATAGAAAGTGCAACCTGTTGAATTGAGATAACGACTGAAACAACAAAACGAAGGACATGAATGAATCATTACTTTAAGGATTAGTAATACTAATTAGCTCTGACAACATGAATACATGATCGATGGGTTAGCCACTAAATCCTCCCAGTATTAACCTTGACTTAAAAGATTATGAAGCACTTCCTGAACTTCTATGTCAACATCATGGTTTTGGTATTTGAAGATGTGTTATCAGATAATAAATGATAACATACCACATTACAACATAAACTCTCTGCAGCTTTTAGTTTTTATAATACGATAAAAGCTTAAAATTTTCCTAATAAAACTCGATATTCCGTTTCTAACAAAACGGCAAAATTATTGAAATTACATGCCAAATATAACAGCAATAATCACCTTCAATCTAACTAGAAACTTACAAAAATAAGCCAAATATAAATGATAGCAAAGACACAATCAAAACTTTAACAGAATCCAGCCAAAATCTATCCAAAGAGATCACATGTACAAATAGAAAACCTGAAAACGGAGAGAGATAAACACACTATTTGCTTGTTACATACACTATTGTTTGCAAGTTATACAGCATACTGCAAAACACTGCAATGCGTGATGATGGCGTATGCAACAAAAGAAAGGATGTGTGTGTGTGATCTCATTACTAACAACTTAGCATAAATCAAAGTATTATGCTAAGTTGACAACTATGCTAACCTACTGAACTTGTTTATGGACTTAGTTGATTTGGAGGA
Source organism: Tanacetum coccineum (assembly GCA_026074375.1). Classification (NCBI taxonomy): domain Eukaryota; kingdom Viridiplantae; phylum Streptophyta; class Magnoliopsida; order Asterales; family Asteraceae; genus Tanacetum; species Tanacetum coccineum. Next base: position 4,112 of record BQNB010073354.1, read on the forward strand.
GTAGCTGTTTGTGAATGATACAACATTGAATGCACAAACTTAAACCTACTCCTTTACAAGTGTTCTATATATAGCAGTGTTGCAAAAATCGGCCTAGGCGGCCGATTAATCGGCGCCTAGGCGCTAGGATGGGATTAACCGCCTTGATTTTTTATAATCAGCCTTATTAATCGGTTTAGTCAAAAATCAGTCAATATACCGATTAATCAGATAAAAATCGGTCAAATCGGGCATAAATCGGTCAAATCGGACAAAAATCGGCTAAATCGGCCAACTCGGTTACGGATAGAAATCGGCCAAATCGGGGATAAATCGACCAAATCGTACAAAAAGCGGCTAAGTGAAAATGGGGCATAATTTCAAAATTTTATAATTTAATATAGTAAAAGTCCAATCCGATTAATCCTCGATTAATCCCCGCCTAACCGATTAATCTCTAGGCGGCACTTGGCCGCCCGACGAACGCCTAGCGATTTTTGCAACCTTGATATATAGTGCTAAGGTAGGGTCATACCCACATGGGTGATAAGTGCGTGTCCCAAGGTTGATTGGACAAGTACATTTGTACAGTTTGTCTCTATTACAATTCTAATCTAGAAATGAGACAAACACACTTTCTAAGGTTAGTGATGACACTGACCTTGTCTTCATACCCTATTCAGGATAGTTTGACTTCAGGTAGATAAGTACTTGATCTTATCCATTCAAACTTATCTCGCCTTTTCTTCAGATTCTTGTCTTCAGGGTCTTCTACTAGTTGAGGAGATCGTATGGGGTTCAGTGAGCTTATTGCCATAACTTACTGAACCCATCACCTTCTTCTTTAACTCAGGGACTTCATTCACTAAGTGCCGCCTCACTGAATGGTTGAGTCTTTCTCATAGACTCAGGTTGAGCACTTGAAGGTAACTCTGTTCATTCAGTGACCTTAATAATGTTAAAGGTTATCTAACACTTAAGATATTTTCTATTCAAATCCAAGTGAAAAATCATTGGGCACTGAATTGGCCTAGCGGGTATATCAAGAACCCACTAAAAAAATTACAGTAGCAATTTCAATAGACGACGGCAACCCTAATTTTTTATTTGGCTTGATACCCTGATAGATTTAGTGAATACCCGTTAGAGTGTGGCTATGTCTTCTCACTAGAATAAATAGACAACTATAGATAAATAGACAAGTGTAAGGTACCATAATATATATTTGACCTTTACACAATACATCAATTATAGATACACATATAAAGTACAGTAATAAACAATATACTTAGTTAACAGAACCAAACAGCCCCTCAAATATAATTTGAAGTAAAATAAATAATCTTTATAGTTATGATGATGTCAACACTTAATACTTATTCAGTTCGTCTCAAAATTATTTTCTCCGACAAAAAACATACAGTTTAAGAAAAGTGCATTTAGACTGTTTTTTCTCAGTTTTACCCTTAGCTAATTAATCAGATTCTTCTTTAAAGTTTGTAATAATAATTTCAAACAAAGGTAATATAAGAAACGTGATCAAACTTTTTTATCTATTTTTATTAGTGAACAATTAAATTGAGACATTCTAAAAATGAAACATAAACTATTAATTTGGGACAAAAGGAATATTTAATTAGACGCACCAATGAGACTCTAAGATGAGATCGATAAACTTTTGTTAATAGATAGACAGATGTCCTTAACATGTAACACCATTTGCGATGTCATGGCTTGGAGCCATTGGTGATAGTTTTTGCCTATAACGTCATGTCGGGTGTTGTGTTTATATATGTGATTTTGATTTTAATAAGTAAGATAATAGACCAACAACACAAATTTTTAATAAAACGAGGCATTCATACTCGTGCGTTGCACCGGGCTTGTTTTTGGGAAAAAACGATCTTTTACTTATGTGAATCAAAATCATGTTTTCAAAGCTGCAAGATATACATGATAAAACCACCATCAATGTAGGAATAAATGTGTCTAAATGTATATGCATGCTAAATAAAAAATTACAATTACTCTCTTTTTGAGAAAGAAGGAGAAGTTCAGATACACACATGGATACATCAATGCTTCTCAGAATTCAAGCTTGCTTGGAGAGTTTATAGTTATTGTCATCAATACATCATCATCTATTGTAGCCAAAGACAATAATGGATCTATTTTGAGCAACTTTAAAGCCAAGTCTCCGAGAGAACAAAAGTGTGTTAATATTTTCAAAGTATATCAAGCCCTTTTTAGCGATATATTAACTACTCACCATACTGTTTCGTGGAAATAGCTTTATTGAGAAGCTTGACACCTAGTTCAAGGTCTGAAGGAAGATGACGGCCCATTTTCGGTGACATCTATCAAATATAAATATGTATTGAGTTGTGTTTTGTAATAAGCACTGAGCAATGGTACTTTTGAATCATTGTTTAAAATTCCTAACAATTCTTTCCTCTTCTTAACCAAGAGTTCGGCAACATATATGTTGTCAACGATTACAACGGTGTGAAGGGTTGTCTCACCATTTAAATTTTGCTCTTCAATTAGAGTTCCATCTTGTATAAAATTCAGCAACTCCTTAACGAAATAATTATGGCCTTCTCTTACCACTATGTGAAGTAGTGTGTTGCCATTATCACTGATCGGATTTGTGGCTGCATCTTTATATTTTTTCAATATGACTTTTGCTTTCCACCAATGCCCTTCCAATGCAACTATGCGTAACTTTTTCTCGAGTTTGGCATTGAGGTTGTCGTCTGCCTGTACTCCTAGTTGTCTAATGCCGATTGCTGTGAAGTGGAACACATTTCATATAAAAAATGGTTAGTTTCTACAATTGGAAATCAAGTAAGTGGTGTTTAATGGAGACATACCTATTGAATGACTTTGATTGGCGGGATATAAGGCGACTATTTTCTGCCATATAACATTTGGGTCACTGCAATTATAGACATGATTATGTACTTCTTGGTTTATTGAACCGAGAATCCAACCTTTGAGAAGGCTTTCATATCGTCCAATGATCTTGACACTCTTACACCGTAACCTGATAGATCTAATAGATAGAGATAGCAATATTTCCAAAGAAAGAACCTCAAATCCGTCTATAACCATCCAAGATGCGAATCTGGTCATATTTATGCTACATGACCTCGTAAAAGATCATCAAAAGCAAGCAAAAATTGAGCAAACCTAGTTTGACATTCAAAGTCAAAGCATGACAATCAATACATAATATGTTCATAGTGATCACAATAATCATCATGTATTCCATTTCATTCAATCAAAACTTATATCTAACAGGTTAATTAAGTAAAACATTGCGCATTTGATATGGGAAGTCCTTAAAAGTTAAAAGGAATAGGTGTCAAAGTTAAAATTCCAAAACTAATCAGCTACACAAAAGCTTAATTTCGCTGATTGTAATAGATATATAGATAAAATCATCTAATAAGATATGACAACAATTATTGAATAAAAGGGTAATGATGAAACGAATATCCGCTTTGCACTGTGATGATAAAGTGTTATTTCTATGGCTTGGAGAGTGGAATTTAAAAGAGAGGGAAAAGGGTGGCAGGTCTTGAAATGGGACTTATTACTTTCCAATTGCATATTGTTTTAAATAAGCTCTCGGTGTTTTTTATTTTCTTTTTTATCATAGTTTTCAAGCTTTTTGGTTGACTCGTTTTTGGAGTTAAGCCCACTATCACAACCAGTCAAAAACCGGATAAATATAGCTCTTTCTGCTAATCTTTTAAACAATTCTGTCATATTAATGCCCACATTGCATGATGGTAACTAAACTACTGTTTGGCTATGGCTTATGCGGGCAATCCTTCATAAACTAATGGAATCATGAAACCTATGTTGCTTCAAAGAAAGTGTTTATACATGATTAAGAAGTCCAAAATTAAGAAGATTAATATCATGGAGACATCTAAGTAGCCTTATTTAACTACAATGTCCACTTTTCTATTGTTGTACAGACTTCTAAACGACACCTTACTAATTTCTTATTCAAATTTATCTTGCTAAATAAATAAATGCAGGAAGTACCTAATGAGTTTGCGACGCGGCATAAGGTTTTCTTAATTCCGTGACGATCTCCCCATCAGTATCCCTCCGATAAAGTGCCACTGAAAACAGAGATGCTGACTTGAACTTCTTTTCTTGATGACCGGGAAAGCTAATAAATCATTTTTTTCAGGGGAAGACTAAAGGTAAAAAAGATAAGGAAGGGATATTTTAAAAGTCGAGTCGATAGAGTTAACTGTTCATTACCATGACGACCACCCAAACATGATGGGAAAAAAATTTCACTGATAATTTGGCTACCATCACTGAGACTAATAGACTGCAAGTAAAATAATAAAATAAGCAGTTAAGTTAAACTCCATATCATCTTCAGTCCCACGAACTCTTACGACATCCTCAAACGCCACAACCACATCCCTCGGCACACTTAATATTTTTATGCAAAAAATTTAACATAAATATCTGAGAAACACATATTTAACATATTAAAAATGAACTCTGCCATCGCCTTGATTATCTTATTATTTCACATTTTCATTTTCAAACCAAATCAGATTATAAGCCTAAGAATTTTAGCTATATCAAAATGCTCAAAAGTGCCTATCACCTTATAATCTATACCCAACACATATCTCGATTCACGCCTATCACCTTATAGTTATACATGTCAACAACATAGTAAATAATCATGTGTAGCACCTGTTGCCTATTATATTGCCCATCATTTCGGTTCATTATCACTCTCAAATGCGCAAAGAGAAAGATACAAATGATAAAGGGGGTTTGATAATGTATAGCTCCTAAATCAGTGCTTAAATCAGTCCTAAATCAGTCTTAACTCACAGCGGTTTGGTATTCAACGTTAGCTTCTAAATCAGTGCTTAAGCTAAATTCCTAAATCAATAACTAATTCTTAGACATTAGCCCCATCACATAATTGCGATACGATAGTATTTAGAATCAAACGGTACATCACAATCTCAGCTAGCATACACATCTGATAACATTATATGTTCATAAATAACCTTTAAACCCCATCTTGATCATATAAATGTGGCTAAATATACAACTTAAGTCATGGCGTTTATCACTTGAAGTAGTTCATATGCATGTACAAGCATCGTCCTAAACATTGAGCATCGCATATCTCTCCCTTGATAAATATAGTAATTTCTTTCACTCTTTGTAAATTATTAGATGGCTGAGCCAAATAACCTAGCCATCTAATACAAATGAGAAAATGAAAGTTAATGAATTTGCAACCTTGGGCCCAATAAATGAAGTTCTTGAGATTATATATGAAACTAAATCGAATACCTTAGAACCATTTAAACTACAACTGATCCACAATTATACGTATGCCCCTTTACCTCGAGATCTTTAACCGTGCTCTGCAACAAATAACCCATAACACACGGAATATCCGGATCAGATTGACTAAGAGATGTTTGCCATTGTTATATTTGTATTCATATAAGCAAATAATTAGGAGCTTAAAAATATATCACCTTCTTGTGTTGCTTTCGATACATGGTAGTCCATGTAAGCTTTGAAGGCTTCAACTTATTGTGGAATTATGTCTTGCATTTCGAGTTCAAAAACAAAAGAACCTAAATTCAAACACACATGTAGACATATCAAAAACTTTTAGAACTAATGCAAATGGCAACACAAAAACACAAAAACAAAGATTATATATACCAGGACAAATCTATTGGCGACTGAATCGGCAAAGCTTCTAGGTTCAGATTGCTTTCGTATTCGCGTTGCTTCTTCCATTTTTTTAATCTCATCGGGAGAATAAGTACGGGCTGCACAAAGAAACACAATTGAACCAAATTACCGATATATATAAAAAACCCCAAAAATAAAAACAAAGAAACCTAACTACTCTACTCAAACCCACAATCATCATCCAGAATCAAAACCATATAAGAAAACCCCCAAATATTAAAGCTACAACAAAATTATATGAAAAAATTAATTTTTGATATTAATTTAGAGATGATACACGGGATTGCAAACCTCACATCGATCATGATTTGGCTGCTGGAATCAATCGTGTTATTTTTTGATTATGGCTTCATCATTAGTATTCATTGTTGGTGTAATTGTTGTTGTAACTGACGGGTCCGTTGATCATCCTTAGTATTCATTGTTGGTATAATTGTTGTTGTAACTGACGTGTCGGCTGATGTTTGGAGGGAAGTGTACCGATCACTCATACACAATTGCAGAAGTTTAGTGATGCAATGGCCTAGTTTTACATCATAAATACTCCACATTAAATTTTTAGAACTGAATCTTATACTGTATTATATAAGATGAAGATAATACTGAAAAAACTATTTACTCTTAAGAGAATAACACACAATTATGTTTCAATGACTAAAATTGTGTTGGTTTAGGGATAGTTGATAGTTTGATACACTATCACTCTCCATGAATCACCAATTGTTCAAAACCACGATCTTCAATAAAAGAAAGAGGGAGATTATATTAGAAACTATCATTTTCTTGGATACCGGGGGACACATCTCAGCCATCCATCTAAAACCCATCTATGACTAAGATTAAAACTCACTTATTAATAAAAAAAAGAAAATTAATAAAAAAAAGCGAAGGAGTATTGTGGTCATTTCACGTCTCACACCAACCACACCTCCAATTACTCACACCCCGTCTTTTTTAGATCTATCCCTCTCTCTCTCTCACCTAACACACACAAACACATCGGATCTGAATCTATCATCACAAACATCTAATCGATCGAGCATGTCCTTCTTCAGTTCATTAACATCAGGTAAAGTTTATCCGATCTGTTTTTATTTATCTTTTTTTAGCTTATTGATTGTGAATATAGCTTACAGCTTCAACTTATCCACTTTTTAGCTTATTTGATAAGAATTTATCTATGAATTTAGTTTTGATGTAATAAGAAGATCTGTTTAGCTTAAAATTTTATCATTTTTTAGCTTATTATGTGATTAAGCAAACGAATTTATCAATCATCTAATAAATCTCAGCTTATTGACGATTATGTGAAGTTTATCGTGTTAAATGATACTAACTTTCATTAGTGATTGATGTTAAATAAGCTTATTAATTATCAGCATCTGAATTTATTATGCAGAATTATAAGCAACTTATTACTTGTTTTTATTTTTAATGAATTATCAGGTTTTATGGCTTAATCTACGCTGAACAGATATAATATGACCTGTTAGTGAAAAATCATATATGATAAGTTGCTTGAAAAAAATAAAAGAAACTTACTATAAACATATATATAAAAGCTAGGTTGTAAGCATTTATACTATATCATATATGATAATGTGCTTGAAAATAAAATACAAGTAGTTTGTGATCTCCTGGCGAGTAGTAAAAAGTTAGTTTTATGTATAATATCATATATGATAATCTTCTTGAAAGTCAACATCTTTAACACTATAATATATCATATATGATAATGTGCTTGAAACTAAAATACAAGCAAGTCTGTCATCTTCTGGTGAGTAATTAAAAGTTAGTTGTGTGTATAATATCATATATGATAATCTACTTGAATGTCAGCTTCTGTAACACTATAACATATCATATATGATAATGTGCTTAACACTAAAATCAAATCTTTTTATTTGTGTAGAGAAAGCTATTTTCATTGCATTTTACACAAGAAATGGACAATAAATAGACAAGAAATGGAAATACACCAGATGAGACTCAGGTTTACAACAAAGACCCTGACACATGACATAAAGATCCACATAGAGAAGATGAGCGACGAGGCACATGCGTTTGCAAAGACAAACAGGCGAAGCAAAATCTCATAAGGGATACAGTCGTAAAAAGGAAAAAAGCTCAGGATTCGTAAAAGAGTTGGCAGTGCCATCTGATGCAGTTACCTTTGAATGTAGACAATATTTACAAAGTTTTACATTTAAGTACTTGTAGTGTGTAAACTGTGTACCGTAGTGTGTACCACATTTTGGGGATCAGTTGATCAATCTTTAACTATGTAATGTTACTACATCTCTTTTATGCTGATGATGTGGTCTTCATAGCCCAATGATGTGATTCGGATATCATCACTCGTGTTTTTTTTTTATTTTACAGTAGGAAAAAATATTGTAGATTGTTTCAACACAAAAATAATGATACATAAAAAATGTTGAACTTAATGTTATATCATATATGATTTCTTTCAGAAATCATATATGATGGTATGATTTAAACTTGTAAAATACAAAAATTAAATGTGATTAGTCAAAACAAAAAAGAAATAATGTCAAATCGATTGTGATGAACCAATATATAAAAGGTAAATTTACGTAACAAATAAAGATCCAACACTTATTCATAATCAAAAGAGTAGTTTTTAACAATATCATATATGATAACTCAAATATAAAGTAATCGAATGTAAAATCACATATGATATACATAGGATATCATATATGATAAATACTTATTCATAATCAAAAGACACAAAAACAAAGAGTCTGCTGAATTCATGATTAAACCAAAACCTTCTTTTTATTGAAACTACTATTCTTCTTCTTAAATCAATTTTTATTCGTTTTCAACCAAATCTACTTTTTCTTGAACAACTTCATCCTGGGCCACGACGACTTCATCTTGATCCTTAAACATACCCGTGCACGTCCTCTTTTTATGATTAGCACCTCCACACAACGAACATGAATTCCTGTTCCTTCATACCTTTTTTAATCTCTTTCTCTTTCCCTCCTTTAATACGCACCTTTCAATCTCTGAAAAAATAAAAATAAAATAAAAGAATAAATAAACAGTCACCTAGAAAAAATGAAATATTATATATGATAATCATATTTCATATACATATGAAAAAGCAATATCATATATGATATGATATATGATATACGTACGAAAAATATCATATATGATATATCAAACACATTAACCAAAAGCTACTTACAACAACTTATTGCTAACTGATAAGCTAAATATATCTTAATTCAGCTTATATCAACACATTAATCTAATAAAGCTTATTCAAAACATAAAAATAGCTAATAATAAAGCTTATTAACAGTAGCAACACAAATAAGCTAATAAGATAGCTTATAATTCATCAAAATAAGCTAATAAACTAGCTTATAATTCAACAAAATAAATATAGATGATAATGATTAATAAACTTATTTATATAAATCACCTAATAAGTTAGCTTATCACTAGCAATAATTAATTCAGATAATTCGTTTAAAATAAGCTGAATTATAAGCTCATAAATTAGTAATCTTAATCACATCAAATAAGCTAAAATAAAAACAGATCTAAACCTGATGTTAATCAACTAAAGAAGGAGATAATCAATTCAAATAATTTAATCGATTGAAGATAGATCGATTAGTTGTTTGTATTGATGGATCGATTAGTTGTGGATCGGTGTAGAGAGAGAAAAAAGAAAAAGTGCAGGTATGTGTGCGTATCAAATGAGCTGGTAATAGAAAAATAAGTTTATATATAAGACAAAAATACCCCTCTAGTATAAATAGATAATTTAATCTCATCCATTGGATGAGATGAATATGGAGGGTGGGGATGAGTCCCCCGATATCTACAAAATGTTTGGTATCCAAATGAACTTAAATCGTTTTTTTTTGGTTTGGTGAAGCATACTTCGTGTTATACAAAAGGGTATTCGCTTTGGGATTGACCGCCTCGCAATGTCGAGTCAGAAACTCAAGTATAAAAAATACAAGGTGGCGCCTAGCAAAGTTGACGCATGGTTGGTGGCTCTTCACATGTAGTTAGAAGGCTTATTCAGTGTGTATCAATGTATCCCTTAGGAACCTTACACAAACCGACATGTATCATTAGGGAGGTTATATTAGAAACCATCATTTTCTTGGATACTGGGAGACACATCTCAGCCATCCATCTAAAAACCATTTATTGCTGAGATTAAAACTCACTTATTTTAAAAAAATAAAGAAAATTAATAAAAAAAGCAGAGGGGTATTATGATCATTCTACGTCCCACACCAACCACACTTCCAACCACTCACACCCTATCTTTTTTAGATCTATCCATCTCTCTCTCTCTCTCTCACCTAACATACACTAAAAACACACACAAACACATCGAATCTGAATCTGTCATTACGAACATCTAATCGATTGATCATCTCCTTCGTAAATCGATTATCTCCTTCTTCAGTTCATTAACATCAGGTAAAGTTCATCTGATCTGTTTTTATTTATCTTATTTGATGTGAATAAGCTTATAATTCAGCTTATCTTTTTTTAGCTTATTTGATGTGAATTTATCTACGAATTTAATTTTGATGTGAATAAGATGATCGTTTTTTTAGCTTATAAATTTATCCTTTTTTAGCTTATTTGATGTGATTAAGCATATGAATTTATCATCATCTGAATTTATATAAATTCAGATGATGATGATGAATTTATCGTGTTGAATGATAAGCTAACTTATTAGGTGATTGATGTAAATAAGCTTATGAATTATCATCATCTGAATTTATTATACTGAATTATAAGCTAACTTATTAGGTGATTGATGTAAATAAGCTTATGAATTATCATCATCTGAATTTATTATACTGAATTATAAGCTAACTTATTAGCTTATTTTTATGAATTATCAGGTTTTATAGCTTAATCTACGCTGAACAGATATAGTATGACTTGTTAGTAAAAAATCATATATGATAAGTTGCCTGAAAAACTGTAAAAACTTATGTACTATATCATATATGATATAAGCTAGGTTTTAAGCATTTATACTATATCATATATGATAATGTGCTTGAAAATAAAATACAAGTAGTTTGTGATCTCCTAGTGGGTACTAAAAAGTTAGTTTTATGTATAATATATCATATATGATAATCTGCTTGAAAGTCAACTTCTTTAACACTATAATATATCATATATGATAATGTGCTTGAAACTAAAATACAAGCAAGTCTGTCATCTCCTGGTGAGTAATTAAAAGTTAGTTGTGTGTATAATATCATATATGATAATCTGCTTAAAAGTTAACTTTTTTACCATTATAATATATCATATATGATTATGTGCTTGAAAATTGAATCAAATCTTCTTATTTGTGTAGAGAATGTTATTTTTAAGGCATCTTGAACATCACAAGCATCCAAAGACCCAAGAAGCTCAATAAAGAAGCTCATGAATTTTCATTTTACGTTCAAAATGTATTCTTCGTTTTTTCTCTTGTAATCTTCGTATGGAGTTTTGACGTCTACGGACGATTTTGCAAACCATTGGAAAATGGTACTATGTGTTGCTAAAATGGTTTAACTTTCTTGGTACTATGTCATGATGTTTTATGCTGAAATGAAAATGGCGAAAC